>OMLC01028029.1:2980-18166 GCA_900302585.1 Regalecus glesne | reverse complement strand
CCCCCCCCCCCTGACTGTCTACCTGCCCGACACAAGTACGAATACAAATTCGGGCTGTTCAGAATACCTCTATTTCAGCGATAGATATTTGAGGGTTGTCCCAATGAATATTTGAATATTTGTTCTAAATCATTTAGCTGATAAAACCATATCGAGGCCTGAGACTGCAACTGGATAGTGAATGCAGCCACAGTCATTAACAATTCCATGTTGTGCAAAATGCAATGGATGAGCTGACTGTTGACCAAAAAGGTGTATGGGGTCATTATTGTGAACGAACGAATTACAAAGCAACATGCACACGTGGCAATGAGACACTGTCATATTTGGGTGGATAGCTTTAACATGGATAGCTTTAACTTTGTTCACAAATTTTGACAGCAATGCTGAATTATTTTGAAAAAGCAAAAACCTCTGACCCCGTGCAGGTCACAATAGTCTTGTTTTCTTTCGATCAGTGTTCAGCAGTTCTCTTTTGCATTAATCATTTGGATTTTTTTTTCTAGACTGCTATTTCCAGATCTAGTCTGGCAGATCCAATTATGTGTAATATTTGCCTCAACACCTTGCATACCAAATATCTATTCATATTTCACAAATTTGATTAAATGTTTCTTTCGATAAACGCTAAAACGTTGGTTATTTTTTAATTTTTTTAACCCAAATAATGTCGCTTGATATTGATTGCGTGTTGAAACTGGGTGTAAACGGGGTCTGTTCACTTGACTCACACATGGCGATTATTAACTTTATTTGTCGTATCTTCATCTTATAAAACTGCTTTTTGCCAGTTATTGTCTGACATGTCAGCTCAGCATAATGATTTGCTCATCCACAATGACATCAGACGGGTTGGCAAAGGAAACGCATTAAAATGATTTCACGAGCTACGCCAGGAGATCTCGGCGTTTCTCCACAATTCAAAGCAGGAAAAAAAAGCCCATGCTTTTCTGTCTCTAGTGGAGAATGACACATTTTCCGCTGCCATTTGCTTTTTGAGCAACGTTTTCGATCGCTTGAACCAACTCAGAGATGGAGCATTAATGCAACATGTAGAGTGACTTCAAAAACAGTTCACGCTTTTCTCTGCTGACCCATGTTCAGCCCAAAATGTACACTTCCACTCACTGCACGCATCCAGCCTAGAATTTACTGACGTCATGACGGCATTTATAGAAGCATTGAAAACCAACTCCGCCACTAGATTCGACTATTTCAGTATCCCCACTGAAGTAATGAGATCTGTGAAGAACCCTTTCTGTGTGGATGTTGGGGGAGAGTTTGCACTGGAAGCAAAGGAGGTGGTAATGTCATTGGATCAGGCGTCTTTATAGCTCTAACTCACTGACATTCAGTCGTTAGATGACCCGCGATGCTCATAAGAGCTGGCGGGTTCTGGACCCAAGTCAGCCGTGAGATAACCCCTCACTCAAGGGGTCCCACATAGCTGTGAGAAACACTGAATTCGGTCATATCATAGCTTTTCATCGGTGTAAAGTTCTCCTTTACCTCCCTATGGGCTTAAACGCAGAATAGCCATCATATGATGTTACGAGTGGTGGGAAGAATGAATTGGTTGCATATGGTTGAATTTGCATTGTTGTCGCATTGCATAATACATAGTCACTATGTCACGTTGGCATTTGTGTGGCTGTGAGTTTTGCCTTGTCTGTCCTCGTGTTGATTGATCAGTTATAATCGTAATGAGCGATTCTTGCAATAATGTCAATCTTTCTGCCTCTATCACAGCTGTACTCTATTACACTTACACATGGAGAGTGTTTTCTAAGGGTCAGCTGCTCACCTTTGCTGTTAATTGTCTGCGGTGGTGTGAGTGTGCACTGCAAGCGCTGAGATGTGCTGAGAGGTTTGGGGATCGGAACACTTTCTATACACACAGGACAGGAGAGAAGTGAGAAACGCTTTGAAAGAGAAAATATGTTATGGAGCAACGGAAGGTGACAGGTTGTTATTGAGGGGGAGGAGTTGAGGATTATAGCCACCTTTCCAAAGCTGGCAAGTAACATGTAAGATACCATCTTGCAAAAAAAGCGTAAGGCTGCCAAGTTAAGTTATTTCACATATGAACATGGTTAGAGTGAAATATGAAACAATGGGCATATTTCAAGGAACATTCTTCGAACGTTCTCTTTCATCACACTTATGGGGATTATGTAAGAGAAGTCAATTTCATATTCAAGACGTACTGTAAATCACCCAATTTTGTTCTCGCAAGGAACTAAGTTATATGGAGCCGCAGTAGCTCAGTGGCAGAGCTGTACTGTTGGACTGGTTAGCAGATCAGAGAGGGGGGGGGTGGAGGGATTTGATAGACTACTTCAATTGTATATGCTCTCTTACTGTGAGAAATGATGATGTATTTGGAGACTAATGGATTATTTCAATATTATTTTTTATTCAAATTCCCAATTAGGCCTTATTTTATTGTAAAAAAAAAATTTTATTTAAAAAAAACACAATTACAAATGTTTATTAAAGACTCCACTTGCTTGTGTCAGTGGCCTCACTTGCCACCATGGATATACATGTCATAGCTTGCTGACCTCTGACCTATAGGCCAAACTTTGTAAATGCTGAATTGACTAATTTTTGTACAAAACTTTTCTTGTTTATTGATGACTCAAAGTGCTTTACGATGTATGTCTCACATTTGCTGAGCATGGGGGATTAAGACCGGATAACCTTGTCTGACAACCTGGGATATTTTCAGGCTGATTCTTTCTGTATTTCACAATATACAAGCAAATCCTAATAACTGTCTCAAATGCAATGCAAGACTACTACTACTACTACTACTACTACTACTACAGCTACTGACACTACTACTACTACTAATAGTACTCCTGCTAGTACCACTACTCCTAATACTACTACTACTTCTACCACTACTACGGCTACTCCTCTCTATCCTGCTGTATCCCCTTTCATTCAAACACTTGCAGCTTCAAGCTCTAGTGTTTGATCAAAATATCATCCAAAAACATCATAGTCCAAGATCAGGCAGGAGGCTCCTGCCTGATCTTGTGGATCAACCTATTGTTTGCCATTGCAAACATGAAAGGGCTCAGTACCAATCCCTGATGTAACCCCGTGTTGAACCCATCCATCATTCCTACCACACCTCATCACCGTCACACTGCCCTCACACAAATCCTGCATCACTCGTACATACTTCTCTGTCACTCCCAACTCCCTCGCACAGCACCACACCTCTTCTCTTGGCACCCTGTCATGGGATTTATCTGAATCCACAAAGACACATTGTAACTCTCTGATCTTCTCTATATTTTGCTGTCAATATTCTCAAGGAGACATTGCATCTGCGGTGCTCTTTCGCGGCATGAAACCACATTGCTGCTCACTAATAATCACCTCTCCTCTTAGCCTAGCTTTCACTACTCTTTACCGTATCTCCATGCTGTGGCTAATTAACCTTATACGTATGTGGTTGCTCTGCACATCTATATTTTCTCTAACATTGGTACTAGTATGCGTCTTCGCCACACCTCAGGCATCCCTCTAATTTTGCAAGATCGTGTTAATCAATCTAGTTAAAAACTCCACTGCTGCCTCTCCTAAACTTCTCCATGCCTCCACAGGTGTTTGATCTAAGTCGGTCGACCACCATTCCACTCTTCATTCTATTCATAGCTGCCCTCTCTTCCTCCATGCTAATCCACTGGACTTCCTGGTTTACTATCTCCACATCATCCAAACGTCTCTCTGTCTCGTTTTCCTCGTTCACCGGCCCCTCAACACGCCCCTTCCACCTATTCAGCGGACTCCTCATTTGTCAGCACTTTGCCATCTCCAGAATTCATTATCTTAACCAGTTGTGCATCCTTCCATCCTCATCCCTCTGCCTGGTCTTCACTTCACGTATATCTCTGGATGTGCCTCTTTATTTCTGCCAACCCTTTCCTCTGTATATTCCACTGTACTTTCTAATTCCACCACCAAGTTGCCTTGTGTTCCTTCCTCTGGCCAGTTGACGCGCTAGGTATCTTTCCTGGTTGTCTCCCTCACAACTCTGTCTTAACTCCTCCCTGAACTCCACGAATCAGTCTTCCTTCTTCAGGTTCCACCATTTGATCCTTGACTCTGTTTTCACTCTCTATTCGGCTTTTGGATCTCCAAAGTCATCCTACAGACCACCATCCGATGCTGCTCGGCTGCATCCTCCCTTGTCGCAACCTTTAAACCTCCGATCTCTCTCAGATCATGTCTCCCTCTTCTCGAAATATGTATTTACCACAACCATCTCCGTCCTTATCATCAAAATCCACCTCTATCTGTCCTTCCACATTCCTCTCCTTGACACCATAGCTGCCCATCACCACCTCATCACCTCGGTTCCCTACCCCAAATACCCATTGGACTCCGCTCCATTCACCCCTCTTTCCTCCTTGGGTACACTCTCCACCACTTCATCCCACTTACTCTGGAGATCTCCTTTCTCTTCCATCTTGCGCATAGCTTGTGGAGCGTTTATAGCGTCCATCATCATACCTTCAATGTCCCGCTTCATTCTCTTCACTCTGACCCTCTCTTCACCTCAAACACACCCATGATGTACTCTTGCTTCAGGATTATCTGTATCCCATTTCTACTCACATCTGCACCATATTAAAGATATTAAGCCTACATCGGATGTTCCTGGCCTTACTCCCTCTCCAACTGGTCTCTCGGACACACAGTATATCTACCTTGGTTCTCGTCATCGTGTCGACAAGCTCTCTCCCTCTCTCCCTTTTTCGATACCAACATTCCAATTTCTGATTCTCACCTCTAGCCTCCTACTCTTGCTGCTCTGTCACCGTCTCAGGTCACGCCCTCCTCCTCTCCTTCTCCTTTGACCACCAGTAGCATCATTTCCACCCGCACCTTGCTGGTCAACAGTGCCGGTGGCGGTCATTGGTAACCCGTGCCTCGAGCGCTCCGATATGGAAATCTGATTTATGATCTGCATATTTGATTTGGCATGGTTTGTGTTGGATGTCATTCCTGACACAACAACTCCCTGACTGGAATGGCCACAATGCAAGACAACAAGGACAATTGGATGAATCTCCTTCAGTTCAAAACAGAACTGTGGTTCACGTAAAGCTAAAATTATGCTTTGACAACTCCATCATTTTATATTTGACTGATTGTTTTAAGATATTAG
The DNA here is from genome assembly GCA_900302585.1 of Regalecus glesne. Classification (NCBI taxonomy): domain Eukaryota; kingdom Metazoa; phylum Chordata; class Actinopteri; order Lampriformes; family Regalecidae; genus Regalecus; species Regalecus glesne. The sequence continues at coordinate 12,978 of OMLC01028029.1, read as the reverse complement.
CTGTCTTATTGTTATATCCCGTATTGTTTGCAGATCCTTTGTTCTCTGCTCCGTGTGGCGAGATGACAGTTTTTCTAGAAATGCCACTTTCATGTTTACACTTTTTCCTAAGTGGCCTAGAATCCAGGTCATCTATTCTACTTTCAGGCAGGATTATGAAGGTGGTTGAAGCAGTGAGAAATGTAGTTAGAATCAAGCTCCGAGCTGTCCCAGTGGCCACTAATCCTGCATGAACCTAAACTAAGAAGAAGGGATTAAATATGAAAAATGTGCTCTGACATCACTCATTCACCGTTTTATGCACATCTGTCAACTGAGTTGCTCTGTGATGCCACGAGTGGAATCATGTAGTCATCTGATGCAGATCCTGATCGTACTTGTGATGCAGAAGTTGTGAATGTTAGTCACACAGACACACACACACACACGCACACACACACACACACACACACAGTTAGTGCCTCTGTCTTCTCCAGGTGTAGGGTCCTGGGGTTCATTTTTTTCTTATTTTTTTTATAACGGGATCTGCGGGGACAGACCAGTGCCTTGTTTGGCCTCTGGCAGAAATCCAGGGCTACTCTCTTGTTCCTCCACACAGACTCTGCACAGTAGAGGAGCAGAAGAGGAAACAAGATTGTTAAAACAGACATAAAATAGCTATTAGCTAGATGAGAGGGAAAGCATTTTAACGCTATGCCAGATATGCCAACCCAGTTCTCCAACCTATCAAATGAGATGACATCATCGATGGCATCAAAAGCAGCACTTAAATCGATAAGAATAGAAACATTCTCCTTTATCAGCATATTTATCAGAATCACAAAAAAGAGGTGAATCGGTTCAACTGGATCAGAAGCTTATTTGGAAACGTTTCGTCACTCACCAGGTGACTTCTTCAAGTCTGAGCTGAAAACAAAGGAGGGGAATTGTTTTGGTCTCTTTTTTGTGATTTCCATACCTGGATTATTGAGCATGCATCAAGATATATATCAGAATGTTATTGGTTTTTCTTAACCATGCAGTCCCAGTACTGTCCTTTTGGCCAAGGCTGGATTGAAATGTATCAAAAATGTTATGACCCTCGTTCGCTTTTAGGATTTGGGGTGCAACTATTTTCCCCAGGATTTGGGAAGAAAAAAAAGTTTGGAATTCGGGCTATAATTTCCTAACCTTTGCAAGCACACACACAAACTCACGCACAAGTAGTCGTGATGATTAATCTTTGTGATAAGATAATATTACATGAGCCACATTTGTTCAGCATCAACATTAAGTCACAAAACCACAGTTAAACCAGTTCCAGCCTCCCTCATTTAGGACTACACTCCCTCTCGTTCACTTCTCACTGCCAATGAGAGCTTCCTGGTACTACCGCCACAACAGAGCATCAAGTCACTAGCTAGACTCTTGTCTTCTGTAGTTCCCCACCAGTGAAATGAGCTACCAAACTCCATTTGATCCGATGAGTCCTTCTCAATTTTTAAGAAAAGGCGGAAAACTGGACTTAATTAATGGTGGGGGGAGGGGGTTCCACTTCTATTCACTGTATGCAGTGTCTCGGGGCGCTGCCTGATGGCAGCAACATCGTGTCGGACTATAGTTTAACTTTAGGGCTCTTATGTTGTTCACCCCTGACTAGATTGTCACTTGTGCTTCGCTGCCACTCAAATGAGTGTCACTTCGGTTACAGAAAGAAACTGTAGCATTCCAATGGTGTCACCGAAGGACAAGGGGGGCTGCTGGAAACAGGTGCTTTTCGGATTGGTGCTCCTTTTTAGCTGTTTTCTTTGCCCTCTACATTTTTCAGTCTGGAAGTAAATTAGCCTACAATTTAGCGATCTATCATTTTACTATGTTTATCATTTTTCTCTACTGTTTATAACAATGGCAGTCACATGACCTTAGTGTTGTCCTGAAGTAGTCCGTATCAGCCCTGCATGATCACAGCTGAGTGTCATCTGCATAGACATAGAACTTAATTCATTGGTTAGTGATGTTACATTTGGATGAAATTGAATGTTAGATCATCCTATAATTTCGCTGACTAGATTAAAGAACAGGGTAATTCACGACAAAGTATGGTCTCACATTTCCGAGAAAGATTTTTTGAAAGACATTTTGGTTTTGGTTTGATACTATAGTTGGTATTATCAAACAGTTTAATGTGAACAATCTCCATTGAATTCTTAAATAGTCATCGATTCAATTTAACTGAGTATTATTTTTGTTAAGGGGCAGCGTGGCTCAGTGGGTAGAGCGGTCGCCTGGCGATCGGAAGGTTGCAGGTTCGATCCCCAGTCCTAGAGAGAAGCGTGTCAAGGTGTCCTTGAGCAAGACACTGTTCCCCTAACTGCTCTGCCCTGTGATAGACTGGCGAACTATACAGGGTGTACCCCGCCTCTCGCCCAATGAGAATGGAGATAGGCTCCAGTTCCCCCACGACTCGATTTCGGATAAGCGGTTGACGATGGATGGATGGATTATTTTTGTTGCCTGTTGTCATTGTTTCAATGTACTGTCCAGCACTTTGAGATTGTGTCTGGTAAGTGAAATGGCTCTACAGATATGTAATAATAATTGTTGTTATCAGGGGCCGCAATTGCTCAGTGATAGACTTCAAGCTTTGGGAACTGATGAGCCAGAGGATGCGGGTTCTAGCCCACTGTGGGGCGTCAGGAAGGGAATCCAATCCAGTCGTAATCTCCCAAACTTCATCTAAGTCTGTTTACCTTCACAGCGTGGGGACTAATCATGACATGTAAAACAGAGCTATTATTATTATTATTATTATTATTATTATTATTATTATCATCATCAGACATATGACCCGACCTCACTGAAGTGGTTGACAATGAGTGAATTAATCAATGAAAGTGCATTAATAACTCTGACCTTAGGGCATTTAAGCCGTGATCCATTGGACCACAGATGGCCTTATTTGCATTTAAAAAGACACTGAGTTTTTCCAGTAATTGGCTTTCCAGAGCTATTCTTCAGTTCCCACACTGATCTCTGGACGTCCGCCTTGGCACTTTTTTAGCCTTGCTTGTAGATTGATTTGCCAGGCACAAGAGACTCTTCGTCTCTTGGAGATTAGCTACTCTAGCTTGGTGTCATTTTTATTCAACCAGTCAATTACATTTTATTTGTTTAGCCTATAATCACAAATTACAAATTTGCCTCGGTGGGCTTCACACTAACACAACATCCTGTCCTCAGACCCTTGCATTGGATAAGGAACAACTCCCTTGAAAAAACCCTTTAGCGTGGAGTAAAAACAGGAAGAAACATCAGGGAGAGGAACAGAGGAGACATTCTCCCAAGGGGGACAGGTGTCCAATGGATGTTGTGCATACAGAGTAAAGCATAATTCACAATTTACCACGGACAAAATTGAGAGGATAACAGAATTATTGTGGAATTACAGGATTATTAACGATAACAATAATAATAATAATAATAATAATAATAACCCAGCCACTGAGGATGCACAAGTTAGTGCACAAGACAGTGCACAGGCCATTGCATCCTAAGTGCCGGTCCCAAGCCCGGATAAATCGGGGAGGGTTGCGTAGGAAGGACATCCAGCGTAAAACCATGCCAAATCAAATATGCAGATCATAAATCCGATTTCCATGCCAGATTAATCGAGGCCTGGGTTATCAACGACGGCCACAGGTACCGTTAGCCAACAGGATGCTGATGGAAATTATGCTAGTGTTGGAAGAAGGGAAAGGGGAGGAGGAAGGCATGTCCAGAGACGGGGTCGGGGGACAGAGGTCAGAGTCGGAAATTAAATTGTTGACACTATGACTGATGGATAGAGAGACTTGGAGGAGACGAATCCATGGACCGGTCAACCCCCGCTAGCGGGGAAAACGGCCGGAATACAAATCCTGTTTGTTGTGTTGTTGTTGTATGACTGATGGAAGGGAACTGAGGTGAGGAGGAGGAGGCGATGGGTAGGTGTGGTGTCAAGGATGGTAGTGTGGAAGGAGGGATGGTGGTGGATTTTTGCGAAACCTGGAAATGGCTGTGGGGAACGCATATTTCAAGAAGAGGGAGGAACACATGGTGATGTAGAAGAGTGGAGGATAGCGCACACAAGTGAACTATATCTTACGCAGGGGGAGTGATCTGAGAGGGGCCGGGAACTGCAAGGTTGGGACAAAGGAGGTAGAAGCTAGGCAGCATCTGATGCTGGTGTGTCGGATGAGTTCGGAGATCAAGAAGAGGAAGAAAATGGAGGTTTAGTCAAGGATCAAATGTCGGAGGTTGAATGGGAAGACTGTTGTGCGGAGTTTCGGGAGGAGTTAAGACAGACACTGGGTGGTACTGGAGAGTTGTCGGACGGCCACCGCAGAACTTGTTAGGGAGACAGCTAGGTAGGCACTCCGTGTGTCAGCTGGTCATAAGAAAGAAGATGAGGAGACTTAGTGGTGAAGTAAAAAAAAACCAAAACAGCAGAGTTTACAGAAGAAGCCAGAGAGGTTAAGGAAGAACATGGCTTGTGGTGATTGGCTAGGAGGAGGGACTGAGCTGGAAAGGATGTGCTTCACGTTAGGGCAACAAAGGATAGAGAATAAAATGTGCTGACAAATGAAGAGAGTGCTGAACATGTGGAAGAAGTGCTTGAGGTGCTGATGAATGAAGAAAATGAGAGACCTGGAGAAGGTTGGGTGAGGTGGATCAGAAATCAGGAAGTACAGTGGATGAGCAAGGATACATTGAGGGCGGCTCAGAAGAGGATGAAGAGTGGAGGCATGGAGATGTTTAGGAGAGCAAGTAGTGGATTTGTATCTTGATTGTTTGACACAATCTTGCAAAGTGAGAGGATGCCTGAGGAGTGGAGAAGAAGCACACTGGTGCCAATTTTCCAGATCAAGAGAGATGTGCAGGGCTATAGCAGCTACAGAGGTATAGTCGATTGGCCACACCATTAAGACATGGGGATGAGTAGTGGAAGCGAGGCGGAGAGGTGATGATTATCAAGCAGCAGTATAACTCCATGCCATGAAAGAGCGCCACAGATGCAACGTTTGCTTGGAGAATGTCGATAGAGAAATAATGAGGTGGTCAGAAGTGGTCACATTGAATCTGTATTTAGAGAAGGTAAACTAATCATGACGCGTAAAATGGCCCTCTCTGTCTCAGATGACAGGGTGCCAAAAGAGGAGGTGTGGTACTCTATGAGAAAGTCAGGAGGGGCAGAAGAATATTTAAGGATGATGCAGGATATGGATGAGTACAGTGAGACAAGGGTGAGGTGTGCTAGGAATGACGGACAGGTTCAAAGCGGTGGTGGGGTCACATGTAGGATCAGCTCTGAGCCCTTTCTTGTTGGCAATGCTGATGTGATGACAGGCTGGTGGACGAGATCAGGCAGGAGTCTCCATGGACTGTGATCTTTGCAGATGACATTGTGGTCATTGAGAATAGGCAGCAGGTTCAAGTGAGTCTGGAGAGGTGGAAGTACACACTGGAAAGAGGAGCAAGGATAATCAGCAGAACTCACCCAAAGTGACAACCTACAGGTGACGGTGCGGCACAGCCCGATGAGACTGAGGCCAGTTAGACTTGACCTTGAGCAATTGTGATATTGAAATAGCCAATGAGCATTCTTCTAACATCCGGCAGGGGTCAGGTTCTGGCAGGATTGTAAAAGCGGAAACGGTTTAACAACATAGAAATCAGACAACTTCTGAACATCCCACAGTCAGACGATCTGGGACTTTAAGCACATTTTTTACAGTGCCGTCAGTGTAGAACGCAAGTCGCATCAAAGAACTCTGCTTAAAAAGATAGAATGAACAAAAGTGGTGCCCCCGAAGCAAAAACGGAACCCAGAGTCTGTGACGGAATTTTAAAAAAAAAGGTCTGGGATATTAGATTTAATAAAGGTTTACATTGTGGATCTAGCTGTATCTATCGTTCACAAGTGCAGGAGGCGGAGTTCTACAACTTTTTAATTCAACCTCTCCAGCCATAGTCCAGTGTTGGTGCTGGTCGGGATTTCTGGGTTGTTGATTGTACTCACAAATTCCTGAGATACTTCCACCGATAGAAATAGTGTGACCTGTGTGTGTCTTCATTACACACAATAGAGAAAGGGTATTGGTTCATGCCCCATCCTCAACATCCTGATCTGTAAAAAGGTCATGGCAAGAATTGTGGCACAGGGTAGCAATCAGTGCTCTTTGCTGACATTGTTCAATCCGAGGTACATAGACTTGATTGCCATTGTTCAAGTGCCTCTCAGATACACCCCTTCAGCCACGGGCTGCATCCCAGAGGTGAAGAGAGGACATTTCCCTCATCGCTTTAGAATAGAATAGAAAATAGTCGTTTTATTTACCACCTGACCAAACGTGATGGAATTTCCTCTCTGCATTTAATCCATTCTAGTATATAGGAAGAGTGAGTGGCTGCCACATGGCACTTGGGGAGCGGTTAGGGGTTCAGTGTCTTGCTCAAGGAGACCTCGACATGCTTTCTGTAGGGGTGTTATCTTGTTATAGAGCTACGGTGGCTCAGTGGGAGGAGCGCACGCCTGGGAGTCGGGTGACGCAGGTTCATGTCCCACCACGTAACTCAGTAAATGTGAGACATTCATTGTAAAGCGCTTTGAGTGGCCACACGACTAGAAAAGCACTGTATCAGAACAAGTCCATTTATTTCAACGATGTTCAAAAAGGGAAGAAAAAACAAACAGGCAATCAAAATCTGACGAAAACAAACCAAAAATCCTAAATTGAAATGAACGGTGAACTTTCCACAAGCTGAATGAACACATCATAAACGACACAAACTGAATGTTTACATGAGTAAAAAGGAGGAAGTAAACTCTTACTTATTCCTACCCCGTCTCCATCACTCATCAATTAACTTCACAATCTTTATCTTGCATAGTTTGTGAGCAATTATCCCAATTCCATGTACACCCCAAGTGTGCCCTCGACCAGAGCTACCACTGGAGCCTACCCCAGCTCTCATTGGACAAAAGGCAGGGAAACACCCTGGACATGTCACCAATCCATCTCAGGGCAGAGCAGTTAGTGGAACGGTGTCTTGCAGGACTCTTTGACAAGCTTTTCTGCAGGTATGGAGATTGAACCTGCTGCAGCCCTCCAATCACCAGATGACTACTGCCTCACCCACTGAGCTATGTCGCCCCTATACATAATAATAATGACAATAATAGTAATAATGATTCAGTAATTAATAATGTCTTCATGAAATCGATGGCATTACTGGATTATTTCACTCATTCATTGAATGGCCTCCTCTCTATTGGTGGTTTGCTTCTGAATTTTGTGTGTGTGTGTTGTGTGTGTGTGTGTGTGTGTTGCGTGTGTACTTATACTACTTATAAAAGCCACAATCTAGTATTCTATCACTCAGAAGCCTCGCTTTGGACCAAGGTTAGCAGGTTCAACAGGTATTAAGGAAGTAGAGTAAAGCTGGTAGTATTAAGCGTATTAGCTCGTGCAGTCATTAGCCTAGCTTCTGTACTTCGTACTGTGCCCCTGTACAAGAGCATGACTTGAGTTTCATGCGTTCTTCTGATCTGCCACACAAGCATGGCTTTATTGGGATGAAACGGTGCTAGAAGGAGGTTGACTTCAACTTCGTTTTGGGCAAAGGCTGCCCGCGGCTGCCATGGGCGACAATGTGTACCGTGATTTTTTGCTTCCTTCTTCGTCAGCTGATCAAATGCTTGGTTGGTGTGTGGAACCGTAGGGACTGTTCTAGTGGTGAGTCTGGATGACTGGCTGTCTATTTTAATATTGAACTATTCACCTGTCTGGTTCATGAAGTCACACGTGAATGATCTCTCATGTCTTTATTATATAATAGTTGATGAATCTGTTAGGTTGAAATGTAGTTGTTTTTAAAAAAACGGTACTTTGAAGATGTCAGAGCAGCTTTTATATTTCCGGAGGATGGAACACGTGTCACGTAATTAGGAGTGGTCTTGATTATCCCTAATTTTTACATTTCAAATACTTGTGTAGTTTTTCCTCATTTATTTAACTAATCCGAGTGACATGGAACATTATTTACAGCAAAGCCTCAAACCCTTCTGAACACTGGTGTCACAGCTCTCCCAGTCACAGAGCAGCTTCTTTAGCTGGTCCAGCCTTGGGCACTTCAATGGTAATCGTCCTCTCTTTTTAAAAGACTTGATTTTTATATTCCGTAGACTTTTCCCACTCACCTGATCAAGCCAGCATCATTTTTCTCAAGCTTTCTTTCAAACACACTTAACAATCCTATCAAAACCAAATAACTAAATTCATATTTAGCCTTTTTGGGGTTTTTGATCATTGATAAAGTGGCCAGTGAGCCTATATTTGGCCTATTTTAAGTATATCTGCCTGTTAATACAAACGCCCTTACCTCTCTGGACAGCAGTTCAGTGAGCGGCAAAATAAAATAAATAAAACCTAAGCAGACTGGGTCAAGGTTAAGTTTCTGTTTCAATTAATATCATAAATGGCAAGACACATGATCTAAGTGGCTATTAATGTGATATAATCGCTAGTGTTAGATGTGATTCCAGCACCCCAGAAACAGTTGTCCCCGGGGGGGGGGTTTGAACCTCAGTGTCTCAAGTTTAAAGAGAACGCTGCAATGAACAAAGAACGGTCCGGCTAGTGACCGTAGCGGTCGTAAATTGTAAATTCGAGGAGTCAGAGGACAGTGGAAACATGAGAAAGCCAAAGGTACTCAAATAACAGCTCTGTGCAACGGCGCTGTGTAGAATAGCATCTCTGATTGCACAACTCAATTCACTTTTCATTTAGCAGATGCTTTTATCCAAAGCGATGGACGTTTGATTGCTAGATGCAATGCATTGGCCAGGAATCGACCCTGGGTCACCTTGTTGGCAGGTGAGAATTCTACCACTGACAACCAATACACGACTCATCAAAGCGGGTTTGCTTCAGTTAGCAGGTCATCACTGAAGCATGGGGGATTTATCGCCTAGGTTTGATTCATCTTGATATTTCTTGCAACGTGTCGATGTACTGTAAGAATTTGCTGTAAACTTATGGATCCATCCTGTCTGGTACAGGCTGATGAGAGTGGTATGATAGTATGGGGAAAGTTTGACTTAAAATCCATCAGGCCCGATACCACTTGAGCATCATCTTGATACTAAAGTGTGCTTAGTTGCTGCTGCTGGCCTTCATTGCAACCTACCCTTTTTCAAGTGAATGATTCAGCGAGAAAACGCGCCATGTGACGAAACATTAGTTTACTCCAGTTACCTGCCCGGTCTCCAGATCTCAGCCAAATACAGCACTCGTGGATGCATTTGAATGAGAGGTGTGGGCAAATCCTTGCAGGACTCGTATGATGCTATCAAAAATAATAAATGATAAAATAAGATTCCCTTATCAGTCCCGCAAGGAGAAATGTGGATTTCTCTGCATTTTTGACCCAACCTATTGTATAGGAGCAGTGAGCTGCCAACATATGACAGCTCGGGGAGCAGTTAGGGGTTAAGTGTCTTGCTCAAGGACACCCCGACATGCTGTATGCAGGACCGGGGATCGATCCTGTGACTTTCTGATTGCCAGATGACCGCTCTACCCACTGAGCTATGCCGCCCCTATATATAATGGTGACTTCATGCAGAGGCTCTGAATTACGGGCCCCTGGGCCCGGGCCCATGCATGAACCAAGATCTGTGTTTAACCCTTTCAGCACCTTGTTGAAATCATGCTTCAATGGAATCAGGCTGTTCAGGGGCGGCATAGCTCAGTGGGTAGAGCGGTCGTCTGGCAATCGGAAGGTCGCAGGTTCGATCCCCGGTCCTGCATACAGCATGTCGAGGTGTCCTTGAGCAAGACACTTAACCCCTAACTGCTCCCCGAGCACCATATGTTGGCAGCTCACTGCTCCTATACAATAGGTTGGGTCAAAAATGCAGAGAAATCCAAATGTCCCCTTGTGGGACTGATAAGGGAATCATATATTCATATTCTGGA
>OMLC01027963.1:1704-20391 GCA_900302585.1 Regalecus glesne | reverse complement strand
GGGCTGGGTCAGATAAGATAAGATATTCCTTTATTAGTCCCACAGGGGGAAAATACAGTGTTACAGCAGCAAAGTGGAAAGCACAGTAAAATAGGCATTAAATCTAGAACATAATATGTAACGGCAATTTAAACAAGGGGGAAATATGAACACTATATACAGTATGAACAGAGAAAAGTACATTCAGAGTTAATTAAATGTTATATGATCCAATAGTTCATGCATTGAATTTGTTCTACTGGGGGACCAGGGCTGATTATATAGTCGGACAGAAAGACCTGCAGAGATGCTCCTTCAAACACCTTGGATGGAGTAACCTGTCACTGATGGATCTCTCTAGTTTAGCAATGTAGTCCTGCATGGGATGAGAACCATTGCCCATCATGGATGACAGCTTAGCCATCATCCTCCCTTGTCCCACTACCTCCACCGTGTTGAGGGGGCATCCCAGGACAGAGCTATTTATTGTACCCTTCCTATTGGAGGGGCAGTGGGTAGCTGTAGCGCACAGGGAACAGTTAGGGGATCTGTATATTGCTGTATATCTGGGCTATTTGTACTATAGTGCTAAGCTCAGACTGACTGGTGTTCAGTTAGTCTGTACGTGTTTTTGTGTGCGTAATCAATTTCAAGCATGTTTAGTATTTTGTAACCAAAGCACCTTGAGTGGTCAGTAGACTAGAAAAGAGATAAAATTAAATCAAGTCAATTTATTTTAAATTGAAGGGTTTTCTTAATGATTGAGAGATATTTTCTTCTTGAACAAAGTTTCTAATGTAAGAAACAGTGTTTTGCAAGAGTTCTGTGGCAGAAATACAAATGAAGTGTGAAGCAAATACGTGTTAGTACTTTTGGTGCGTTTATGGCATGGTTACAAAGGTTAAGATTCTGATGCTTTTGTCCAAGAATTCACGTTCACCGTGTAAGCAATCAGCGAAAAGTATGAGAGGGAAAATTAAATCCACCTCCCACTTTGAGAGAACATGGTTACCTCTCAGTGGTGTAGGGTTTTTGACCTCAACCCTATATGAATACTTTTTAACACTCTGGCAATTTACACTGCAAGACACCCTGCATTCATTTTCCTTCTGTTATCATTTGGAGAACAATCATTTTGATATTATTTTGGGAACTGAACAATTCAAGATAATTGATAATGATGCAATTTTAATATTTTTCATTTTCTCTCCTAGTCTCGCCCTTGTACTGCCTAAATACAGTGAACACTTCATTCAAGCAAAACTAGGGGATGACATAAAACAAGCAATATGTGAGTACAATCTATAACGCCATGAAAACTTAAGGTCATTTTTTGCACAAATGCACTTTTAGGGTCTGTATTTTCAAAAACGTTCCCTTTCATTTCTGTCATATGCTGCTAGCTAAGGCCACTCCTTTGTGTTTACCCTTCCCGACAGATAGTCTCTATAGCAGTCTTCCTTTGTAGTGCAGCCCACTGGTCAGTTCCCCTGCACTCCCACAGACACCAACACATGCGTTCCCGCTCCAAGCCAGACCAAACCTTAGACCTTTTGATCTTGTCTTCTTCATACTCTCTGTCTCCTTTCCTTGTTGCTCCCCTCTTGGTGTTCTTTTTGGCTAGTGAGAACCTAGAACCTCCCTAACCACCTTCCATTGTTCATTATTACCTCTTTCACCTAACTGTTTTGCACAGCCCACACCTTCTATTGTATTTCCAGTGAAATCTCTCTCTCTCTCCATCTACTCTTTCTGAAGACCAGGGCAGGATAAAATCTCTCTCTCTAATCCATGCTCTCACATTTTACATCTCTCATTCTGTCATTCTGTCTCCCTCTCACTCTTTCTCTGGTCTGTAAAACTGTCTCAACCTTCTCTTTCTACCGTCTCTCACCTACTCCATTCCCAAATCAGTCCCTTTTTTTTTTGCTTTGTCCTTTGCGGGCCAGCTCTATGTGTTACATTACAGCTGATTCTCCTATGTGTCTCAGGATGTAGTTAACAGTCTTATTATTCTGCATACATCACAAGACACCCTTTTCAAAGACCCATGTGCATGTATGTATGCAAACAAACTTCTCTCTGTATGTTCCAACCTGATTCTCACGCTTTTCCCTATTGATATTATCTCCTGTCCTGGCTCTATGTTGGAAACTTACAGCTTCTTCTTGGGGCAAGTACTCACTATTCTCTACTGTCTCTATCTCCTCCATGAGGTGATGTTCCCCATCATTACACTGTATTGTTCTGACTTTTTTTTCCTCTGTGTTTGCATGTTAAACTGTAATTTATGTATCTGTAAGTTATGAGTGGTGGGTGGCTGGGGAATTCAATTAGTCGAAAAAGACTGGTTATAGCACAGAGCCATCTGGCATTTGTGAATTTTATTTATCACTTTGATCTGATGCCATAAAGCATAAATGGCTGATGGAGCAGTTATCCAAGTAGACGAGATTTTGACTGACTGCATCTGCCTCTGTATCATTCATTACCTCTGTGTCATAAAGAGTTTGTCAGTGTGCCATAAAGGCTGTCAGAATGTTTATGGGCCTGTTAAAGAAAGTAACACGCCATGCCTGGCTGCCACAGCCTTCTCTGATAGCAAGGGAGGGACTCTACAGTCGTATAGAGTTTCACACTGGAGCCAGACCACCAATACTTCGATCAATCTTACCGCGTGGCTCCATTAGGTGCTTCAAGGTCACCAGACCCAACCACTTCATCTTCGTCGTGTGATAGAGATGTCCCCTTTGCCAATAGTGTAAAACGTGGGGTGCTCATATCTAATAGCGGTATAAATTTCTGCTATGGATTTACCTCAGTCTTTTATTCATGTAAGAGGTAGACTGTTTTAGGAGTGGTCTATTTTCAGGTTTTATCTCTGTCTGTCTTCGTGTGCGAGATGATGATAGCATGATATAGGTGAGGAAGGAGAGAAACGAGATTTGGTATAGAAAGCAGATGGACAAAGAGCCATCCTGCCTCATCCCCCAGAGAGACAGAATGACAATGAATCTGCCTGTAATGTTTTATGTGAAGGATGTTGTTTCATCCTGCAATATGTTTCTCTCACCCCACTGATATTCAACCGTAAGTAATATGTTTTGCAGACTGCACAGTATGACTGCATATATTTTAATGGCTGCGTCCATACTGTCTACTATAAAGGGAGTGACAAGCGGTGGTCATTGATTCTTTTATGAGATTGGAGAGACTAGGCATCACATTAAAATAAAGGGAGGGAAGTCCAAGTAAAGATAGACAAAGCACAGAATAGGGGGACATTTGTCTCTGTGAGTCAATGTAAATACTCTTCAAGACATGACCTCTACTTTCACGGCTCTTTTCCTCTGCTTGATACTTTAACGTATCTGTTTCCACTAGAATGGAAATAAATCCATCCCGTGAGACTATTTATGTAGAGAAATAGTTCTGAAATTTTCTTTTCCTTATTTATGACAGATGTGTTATTTGCAATGGGATCGATATTTTGCAGAGACTTTGCAATATGTTCCATGTTAGCCTAATGTGTTTTTATTGTGTGTTTTTCTTTTTGTCCTTGCATTTACCTTGTCATCGTTAATCCGATGTCACAATAGGAGAAGAAGGCAAGTGATTCCTAGTCTCTTGTACTTTTTCAGAATAGCTCCATCCATGCATTCACCTTAAATCTATCCAACTGTCTTTCTTGTGTTTGTGTGTGTGTGTGTGGGGGGGGGGGGTTGCATACATGCATCATTGTGTGAGCACGTTCTTTCAGCATATGCTATTGTGTCTATCTGCACAGACTTCATGCATTATATAAAACTCATCCTGTTCACCCATCTATCATGAATTGCATCTAAACCAATACAGGGCTCTTGCAAAGTTAATGTTTACTAGGGACAATAACTTTTGCACATTTTTAACGTTTTAGCTGCGGTTCTAACGGCTTCCCAAATTTTAATCTGATAACTAACATTACATTACATTTTGGTGTGTTGCTCCGTTAAATGGATGTATTACTTTTTCCATTAGCAATGGAAACCATACAGTTGGAGAGGTTTGATGAGTTTGGTTACACATTCATTGCTCCTCGGTAAGTAGTCACAACACCACAGTGTAACACACTTTTAGTAAATTTAAAGAGACAAGAAATAAAAATAAAAATTACATGAAGGAAATAGGATAATGCTTGAAATGGTAATAGCCATAATGCATTTAACTTTTTAAACTGTGTATTAAACACTTCAGCAAAAACTTTATTTTTTTCCAGAGAGTACTGCAAGGACTTAAAGTTGTCAAAGAACAACACCGAGTTCCTTCTTGACTTCAACGAGTACATTGATAGAAACACTCCAGATGCATGTGAGTCATTGGCACATTTTCTGTTGTTGTTGTGTCACTTACCACAGGTGGGTCAGTTCTGGTGTCAGCTTACTGTAAATATTAATGTCAGTATTGTTTTGTCACATATCCCACATAAGGTCAGAGTCTTAAATCACTAATATTGCTATAAAGTTGTTAGTTAACAAATGTATGTATGAATGAATTTATATTTATATGCACATGTTAAGGTTTTGCTTTTAGTGCAAGTGGGTCTCTCCTGCTGCGATCACGGCAGACTCTCAAGGTCAGAGCATGACGTTGGTCAATTAATTAGTTTGGTCTGAGGATGACCTCAGTGTGAGCCACTTGGTTTCCTAGAAGCCTCCCGTTTTCATTCTCTGCAATGACTCATGCTGTTGGATTTGTCATCCTATAATGGAACTCATCCTGTACATGCCTTCCCACCATCTCACTAATGGATCTAGGTTTCCTCAGTTCATGTCATCCAAGGTCGAGTTGCACATGCGTGGCTACTAATTCCATCCCTGGTTCTGTTTGTGCAATGTATTCACACGATTGTGAAGGCAGAATGTTTCTAAAAGGTGTGAACATAGTTTTTGATAAAAGCTGTGAACTCTATTAGCTCTCATCATAAAGGCATGTCAGTCAAAGGATATGTACCTATGTAATTGTCAGAGCAGGCTAACAAAAGCAGCTTGACAGATGTATGACTTGTAGACCAATTAGTTGACCAAGACTGTAGACTATAGTTTAGATTTGTTACTATTGTTGTTCTAGTTTTTGTTAACCAGGAAATTGTTTTAGCTTCATTTGGATGCACATTTTGGGTCTACTTCTTTAAACAGTGAATAAAACCACATTTACATTTGCAAAAACCGCATTTTTGCAAGAGGGAATTTAAATTGGAGGTTGATGAAGAATAAATGTTTTCGGGACAGTTGTTATGATGCACTGTAGCAACACAGGTCTGAAAGAGTTGGACAGCATTACTGTGGCAACGGGGCAAATCTTCAACCATGAAGGACACCAGAGAAAAAGATCTACCCTTGTGTCCGGCTTCCAGCTCTAGCCTCTGCATCCTAACTTGACACCATAGTAACTCAAGCCCAATACAAATTGTGTTTGTTAAAGCTGGGTTTTTTGGGGGACTTTCTCCTTTTACTCTCAAGGTAATGTATCATTGGTGAGCAGACTGATCTTGGATGCAGGGCTGACAGCTGAACTGGTTAAACTTTGGAAGGAGCAGAAACTGTGAGTTACACTGCCAACTATTCCACAAGTTACATTGGGTAGATCTTGCTTTCTTTAAATTTCATCTCATTTTCACTTGTTTCATTCTGTTCGCACAATCAGAGTATTTTCTCTCCCTAGACACTGCATATCATTCTGCAATGAACCCCATTTTCATGTGCTGTTTATTGACTAACTGAACCATAGCTGTATTTTACTACAGCAGATTTGATCATCCATACTCAATGAAACATATCAAAAGCAATACATAGTACGTGCATCACACCCAGCCAAGCCTTGCCAAGATATGTTTTTGAGAAGAAAGTCAAGTAATTAGATCAATGTGTTTCACTGCATGGTATGCCTATTAGACAGAATGAAGTTGTGCATACATTAAGTCGGCACTTTTCTGTTATTCTCGAGTTATGAACAAAAAAATCAAGGCTAATAAATGATCACCCAAATCAAATATGAAAATAGATGAATGACTATTTGCTTAATACTACAATATACTTTATAGAGACATGGTACCATGAGAATGAAGTAATTTGTTTTAAAATCTGTCGGCAATAAGTTTGTCCACACCAAGTCAGCTCTAAGTAAGATCATGTTCCATTTACAAACACGGCACATACTTTCCAACATGATGATTTTCCTCCTCATCTGTGATTGGCTTTGATGTTTGATTGGCTGGTGTGCTGCATGTTCACAGGGATGGGATTGCAGCCAGGTTTGTAGCCACAGACGGCGGAATCACCAGAGTCTATCCCAGAAGGTACACTCCCTGTATTTGTACTGGCTGTGTGATACAGCATACTTCCTATCACTTGAGATCTCACGGTGTAAAGTATGAGATCAGAATGGGCAAAGACAAATGATACTCTTTGGGTGAGCTAATTTTGGCTTCCCTTGTCATCTGTCTCACGGGTTATTGTCCAGAACGCTGACAGTCAGACATGTTGAACTTATCTCCCACAGCCCAGCCGCCCAGTGGAGAAAATAGTTCAAATACATGCACCCATCAGAAACACTTCATTTTCTCATATTTCCCCTTTGCTGCTTTCATTGGTCCTACATTCAGCTGTCCAGCTGATTAGACAATTTCAATTGGAGATGAATGGAGCCTCTTGACTATTAGACATGAGTCTCTTTTTGCTTTTACTGGACCAGATCCATCGGATATAGCCATTGCTTTGGGTGTGAGTCTTATTTTCACAACTCAAGATTGACTCGAGATTTGAATGCAGACAGTTTCAACAAATCTATCTCAAACACATCACTTCTCTGTTTTGTGTAATAAATGTCTCATTTACTCCTTCAGTGCTGGTGAGGAGTGGACTGAGAATGCTGAAACATATGAGTCCAGCTTCTACAAGAGGACACTAGACAATGAAATTTATATCTTTACTGCTCCATGTTTCAACAGTAAGTCTTTGGGATTTTATTTTTTTGATGTGTGAGCATCCTTAATGTGGTCTGGCACTGAGCTTACCGTTCCCTTCATCGAACAACTTTCCAACTCTGCTGGCAACAATGACACTCCAGAGGCTTCTCTGATATGACCACCATATCCTTCTCCCCTTCCCTCTGTATCTCCTGCCTGTCATCCCCGCCCTTTCCCCCTCTTGTCCTATGTAAACTCTCGTCCTCTCTGCTGATCTTTCTAACAGACATCAGGGCAAGCCAAGCTCTCTTTCGTATAACTTAATGGCTGTTACTTTTGACTGCATTAACACATGTACTGGCTACAAGAAACTCCACTTGCCAACAAGAACACATGAAATGCAACAGTTCAAAATTTAAGGAATTACCACCAATCTGCTGTGACTTTTCCAGAACAGCACAAATCAAATCAACAATTGGTCATGTGAACCTTCTGACAAGATTTCACTAAACTCTGCTACATTTCTCGTCTCCCTTGCATCAACTGTCCGTCTTCCACAGATGCAGAAAGCAAGGAGTCCAGTTATGAGTCTGGTATTCTGGTGAGCAAGGCTGTGGACCTCAGCATCGGTGAAGTTAAGCTCAAACCAGCAGGTCAGTGTTGCCAATAATGAGGCCGAACACCAACTCATAATATATGTGATATAAACGAAAAGAACGGTCTTTGAAGATGTGTGTTTTCCCACTTTTTCTTTTGTGTTACAGTGGTGGGAGTTAAACTCAATGTTACATACTGGATGAACAGCTTCATGAATGCGACATTGAAAGCAAATGTAAGTAGGCTTTGGGAAAGGAATTCACTATTTTTATAATATACACTGTATGCTGATAATCCTTGTTAGAATTGCCTTTTAATTAGCTGTTATAATGGTCAAATTTGTCTTTGTAGTGCAAGGATGAAATCTGTGGATGTCTAAGAAATGATAAGGTAAAAAACAAATAATTCTTATCTGTTATTTAAAGAAATAGTTGGAGGTTGAGCCTTTATAGCATCACAATATGAAGAAGATTTAAAATGACTTTCTAGAACAGAGCATGCACTGAGTGAAAAATGTAATGCTTTGACCCTTACAATTGGTGGATGTGAAAAAAAACATGTTAAAAAAATCACTATTAATTTCTAATAATCATATGAAGACGTCTTATGATATACTTATGGAAAAGGGACTCATATTCATATAGTGCTCTTCTTGTCTAGTGACCACTCAATGCATGTTACATCATATGGTTCTATCTCTTTAAAGAAACAATACATCTATATTTTATTAATACTGATTAAATTTCAGGTTTTAATGTTGTTTCTACCAGATTTGAGAGAAACATTCAATTATTTTCCATTCCTCTTTTCTCTAGTATGTTGACTGCATAATCCTTGATGATGGCGGTTTCCTTCTCATGTCCAATCAGGACGAGTATATTGCTCTGGTGAGTCGGTGGCAACTAATCACCTTTTCCCATCATTGCCGTGGCTGTTCACCTCAGTGGGATTAGAGAATTCCATCTGCTACCTGAAAATCTATCCATGATAATCCAGTGATCTTTTATCACCTGAAGTTGAAGTCAGAAAAGTTCTTTGAAATCGAAATGTTTACCTGCAATCATACAGTACTTTGTTCACAATTCGGCCCGTTTCCATCAAATAACCTCTGCCAATCCAATCTGGCAGTTAGTGATGGCAGTTAGAGGAAAAAGCCTGTGACTTAGATAAGATGTAACCATGACGCAAAGTGTTTGGAAGATCCTGCAGAACAGTCGTGTCCTAATCATCCATGTTTCTACAACAGCAAATCACTTTCCACAGGGGTGTCAAAAGGCAAGACAGTTGTAGATTTGTCGTCAGTTGTGATAGATTTAGTGAAGGGGATAACTTGTGTGTGTATATGCTTTACCTCCTTTATGATAACTCTATGGTTAGAGCTCTCCCCCTGCCAAAAATGGGTATACTTGGGGTTTTAAAACCTATGCCAGTCAGGAGAAGACATCTGCTGTTTGACTTTTGACCCTTTTTACTGTTATGATGTTTGACATGCAATTTGTGGTCTCCTAGCAGATGGATAAGTGTCCTCCAAACTCCTTTTCACATCGTTATGCAACTGTGCTGTTTATAAGGTTGGGGGATACCTGCAGTCAGTTGAAACTAAAGAGGTCACTTATATGAGGAATTATATGTTTCTCACCCTAAACCTTATGTCCAGATGAACTGATTCAACTCTCCAGGAGAGTAAACCTCATTACACCGGTTTTACCAACTTCCCCACTGTTTGTGTTTTGTGTTGTGTTTTTTTTTGAATGCATGAATTCTTGTGTGGCGTGTATGCACATGTCCAGATAGGTCAATTCTTTGGTGAGGTGGACCCTATCCTCATGATCAACCTGGTCAACACTTCTCTGTACTCCTTTAACAAGACCTATGATTACCAGTCGGTCTGCGACCCGGAGAAAGACAGCAAGGCAGCAGCAGGGCCACGCTCAGTCTATGTGGTTAGATACTAACTCACATAATTGGACACCAACCACTTGCTATCTCACTTGATTAAATGTAGAGACCCTGAGATTATTTATTTGTGAACTGCAGTATCGAATTTTGAAATGTGATGCCTGTATTGGATGTTGCTTTTCTGTTTCACTCCAGCCTACCATAGCTGAATTGCTCAGTATTGGCTGGTGGGCTTCCAGTGCTGCCTGGTGAGTGTATCTGCATATCTTATTGCACCTACTGTTATTTTACTATGAGTTAAAAGTGTTAATGGTACTGGGACTGGACTTTTATTGGAGCATCAGACTGTCTAAGGGAATGGGGTTTGTGTGTGTTGTTGAGTGCCAAGTCACTCTAGGACAAGGGCAGTTGTATAACATTACATCATCTCATCATGTATGGCTATCCACCTGCTTAATGACCTACCATTGAAATAGAATGTCTGCCTAGTTTCATCTCATGGCAATGGCTGTAGCGATGATGCTATCCTCAGACACGTGTCTAGTTGTCAAATAGTGACGTATGAGCTACTGACTCACTTGGTCTGACTCATTATATCTGGTTTTCACTGTTAAGGTCAATACTCCAGCAGCTCCTTTTTGGTCTTATCTTCCCCAACCTGCTAGAGTCAGGTGAGTAACACAAACTGTAATTGTTTGAACTACAATTGTAAGTTCTCCTCAGAAATCATATGAGTGACTCGTATACCTCCTTTAGTATATGCAATTTCCTCCTTTTTGCTTCCCTTAAACCTTACCCCACTTCTCAAGAGTAACACTTCTGTCGTTTCTCTTCAGTGGAGTCAGCAGAAGAGGACATATCAGATGCAATGTTTAAGGAGAGCTGTATCACAGAGCAGACTCAGTATTTCTTCGACAATGACGAAAGATCGTATGCAGGTGTACTGGACTGTGGAAACTGCTCGAGGTCTGTGTGTGTGTGTATGTGTGAACATGTGTGTCATTTTTCATACACTTGTGTGTTTGTGTTTGTGAGTTCTGAAGGTCTCCCCCACTCTGATTGTGTACCCGAGTCCCTTGTAACAGAGTGTATATGCATACATAGTGCCCTTGTATTTTACCCCGAATGCGCCACTGAAGTGCAAGAGATGAACCACCTTTTGTCTACTTCCTGGATAATTATGCATCCTCAATGACAACAATCTGTTGGGATTACTCTAAAATGGGGTTAGTTCCTGGACCATCTCTGTTTTCTAGCCTGAGTTCAGACAGCTGTTGTGTAGCAAGTTCTGACCAGAGACAGAGGACCTTGATCTGTCAGTGAACGGAAGAGCAAAGGAAAGCACTAACTATCTATAATTTACAGGTCTACCTTCAATCCCTGGCCAAACTTCAAACTCATTGATATACACATTCATGCACCACTGCACATTTGACTTTCTCTAGCCTCCCCCCTTTGTCTTCGGTTGTACGCAGCTAGCATTGCAAAGTGTTATGAGCCCCACGTGCCTGGTGCTTTTCTATCCAATGTTAACGACTATTGACACAGAAACTTAAACGACCACTATGAAAAAGGCTGCCTGTGAAGAGTTGGAGTGAGTTATATATGAGCTATATATGTGTGTGCACAAGTATACCTGTGTGGTTACTAAGTGTGCACCTGCATTTGCATGATTTAACTTTATTTGTATGTCCCCTGGAAGTGCACACATATCACAGTAATTCATGAAAGCTAAGTGTACAATCTGCTCAGTTGATGGTGGATTTGTGTGAATAGATGCGCATGAATGTGTTTGTGGCGTGTGTTTCAGGATGTATCGCGCCGAGAAGCTGCCCAACACCAACCTGGTGTTCCTGATCACTGATGCCAGGACAACATGTTTGTCATGTGATCCCCGACCGCTACGACAGGCTGAACAGCCCTGTATCCTTTCCCTCATCTTGTAAAAAACTGTGCAGACAGATGCACTTCCATTCCAGTCTCCAGCCCTCCATCCATCACCCATATGACTGTGGGCGTTAAACTATGGTTACAAGGACACACACCTAAATAGAGTGCAGGAGGTCCCCTGAATGCTCACAGGTGAACAGTAAACCAGATGCGCGGCATATGAAAGCGGAGCTCAAGTTTCTCCCAGATTAGATTTCTTTGTTTAAATTCATCTGTGCCGCATGTTCCCATCCAGTTGAATCAAGGTCAAGAGTAGCATGTGTCTACATTTCAATGCATGTGTGTATGCATGTGTGTGTGCAAGATGGAGAGAGCAATCTGTTTGACAGATGTGTCTTTTGAGTTAGCTTCCTGCTGGTGTAACAGTAAAAGTGTCATCTTCAGAGGTCACCATGGGGCCACAATAGGGGCCTGCTGTTGAACATGCTGCTAATGAGGACACAAGCATATACCCACAGACACACATACGTCTCTTCTGCAAACCTAGCACATAGTAATGAGTTGGCTTAATGATGATGATAAATTCAAATGTCAGCCAGAAAATGCAGTGTTTATATTAACAGGCATATGTTTGAAATATTCAGGACAAGGGGCCAAAATGTATTTTCAATCAATCACATCTTTTACGTGGCTTTAAGTTTTGTTATACTCAATTTTATTGTTGATTGTACTCACATCATTCCACAAGACAGTCATATAATATCATAATTTATTGACCGAAACTGCCTTTTTAAATTCCTTCTTTATCTCCCTTGTACACTATGAAATACCTGATAAAAAAACTGGAGAAATGTACCATTTAATCTTTATCATCCCCTCCACACACACTCAAAAGAAAACAGTTATTTGAGATTTTAATCTAGATATGAAGCCCCCTCAGATTGCTGTGTTTGATAAGGATTTAGATGAGCCTTGGGTCTATGCTAGGAGCATAGGGCATAGGGCTTCTTCAATTCAGGCTTTTTAGGGGCAAGATCAAGAGTCAGCACAAGTGGTTCATCTAACTAGTGGCATTAAAATAGTACTAGAGCTGCACTGCTGATGGTACATTTTATTTTCCTGAGTGTGTGTTCAGCTGAGGGCCCGGATCCATGCGAGCTGGCTCAGAATCCCAGGTACAGGAAAGGACCGGATGTATGTTTTGACAACGATGAAAATGTAAGACAGACATATGTATATTTATACACAAACCTATTGCAGGACACATTTCTGTTAGCTAAGCTTCACACTTCGTCGTCAACAACATCTGTCAGTTCATCAGCACCCTGCATCTTTCATGCATAGCAACGGTTGCTGCCCATTCTTTCCTTCTAATCCATTCTTTTATTTTATCATCACATTATATTGTGTTCATCATTTTCTTAAGGGTACATTATGTTTCTGGGTTATTCCTACTATTTGGTGCCATTTCAGCCTTGTTTATTTTTTGTCAGAATTTTTATTTTGTTTTCTAGGATTTCATTATTTCATCTGAAATAAGGCTCATTAAACTATGGGAAAATTGGTCCAGTTCAGGTGATTATGGTCTGATAACTGACTAAATTATTCGCATGTGACGTTGGCCAAATTGTGTGCAACACCCACCTGAGTGATGAATTACATGGGGGATGATTAGATAGCCAGATGGAGAGAGTCAGATTGGGGATTTTAGCCAGGACACCAGGGGACCACCTACTCTTTGAAATAAGTGCCATTGATCATCATGACCATAGTGAAACGGGAGTTCAGCTTAACATCTCAACTGAGGAACGGCATGTCCTACAGTACACTGTCCTTATACTGCACTGGGACATTAGGACAAAAAAAAGAAAAGTTTTAAATTATTTTTTGGACCACAGGAAAGACTGCCCCCTACTGGTGTATCAACACCACTTCCAGCAAAGAAATCCGTTTTCCCAGGAGGTTTCCCATCGAGTCAACACAAAGTCAATTTTATTTGTATAGCCCATTATAAAAAATAAAAGATTTGTCTGTGTGTTTTACAATAACAACATCCTGTCTTTATACCCTCACACCAGATCCAGGTACTCACCAAGCCTGTACTTGCTTAGCTTCTGTCATTCAGCAGCCTATCCTTTCTATCTTCTATCTATCTTGCTCATTAATAAGTATTACTGCCTTCTTTTAGGGTCTGCAACTTGACTTGCCCTGTAGTGCTGCTGCCTTTCTGCACCAGACATCACTTTTCCCTGACAAAATTATGCATACTATTTTAGCAAATATTTCCAAAGTATATAACAAATAAATGCATAGTAAATTAGTAATAACAACAGATGCTGGGAACACTTCTTCATCTAGTCTCCTCACATCTACCCTGGTGCTGGGCAAAACAGTAAGTTGGAGGGTGGCATAGCTCAATGGGTGGAGCGGTCGACTGGTGATCTGAGCGTTGGAGGTTTGATCCCCGGTCCTGCAGAAAGTGTGTCGAAGTGTCCTTGTGCAAGACACTGACCCCTTAACTGCTCCCCGAGTGCCACATATTGGCCGCTCACTGCTCCTATACAATAGAATAGGTAAAAATACAACTTCCACCAGCTTGTGTTGTGTGGCAATAGATAAATGATATAAACATGGTTGGGGACTTGGCAGTTTGTTTGCCTACTTGTGCTAGGATTAGAGCCTAGGTCTGTTTTACATGTCACAATTTGTCTTCACAATGTGAGAGTGAACACAGACCTAGATGGATCATGGGGAATTATGGCGGGATGCCCTTCCTGACACTATGGTGGGATCGAACCCACGACATCTGGCTCGTTATTTTCTAACACACATACTCTGTAACTGAGCTACTGATAAAGTTAGGGTAATCATCTTGAATTTAGCTAATCATGGGTGAATAACATTGTGTTCTGTGGTAGAGGGGGTAAACGTGTAAGAAAAGCTTTTCTAAATTAATATTAGCTCATCTTCACACCAAATATAGCATATGATGTCATGATGACTGAAATGGCACCGAATGCACGGAATGACTCTTTCCTGTAATCATCGCTTCTCTGTTTATGTTTGTCTTCATTGGTTTTATGTATTTGTTCATTTATGTATCATCTGCCCTTGTTTTGTTGCTTGGTTTTGCATCCAAATGGCTGTCACTCTTGTCCATCATGGTAGGATGAACCCCTTTGTCCAATCAGCAGAGGCTCTGGACTGAGTCCCACCCCTCCCTTGCTGTTAATGGTGTTGATGCTGAGCTCAGGGTTAGTGTCCCCACTCACCTTTACTGTTGCTGGTTTGGAAGTAATTGTTAACCACACGTGAGTGTTTGGTTACTCGTTGCTTTTGGGTCATGGCAATGGCAATCGGACTGATCAATGAAATTTCTTATCATCAGATCAACTGGTTTAAGTTAGATTTTAAAGTGCGAATAAGTAAATGTTCACTTAGCTTAGTTCATCTGCCATCGGTTCCATTATAAACTACTTAATCTGAAGAAAAAATTTGGCCATTTTTTTGGCCATTTTATTTTCATGCAAAATGTATGCATCTCAAAAAAGCTATATACATATTGAAATAGTTTGAGGAGGTTGTAGCTCAACAGAGCTAAGATCAGACAGATCTGGGTGAGCTCTGTTATCTTACAAGTTCTTGTTCTGTTAAATTGCAGTACTTTGTGGTGGGTGCATCATTTCTTTGACTGAAGTAGACTAGAGAATTAAGTTCAGAGATAGTGTCAAAGTAGCATCCCCAATTAAAACAGCATCCTGTAAGCATCACTGATCTCTCTCTCTCTCACACACACACACACACACACACACATAGTGAAGTTTATTGCCTTTTCCTGAATTTCTTTCTGAAACAATTTTGAATTTTAAAAATCTTTCAAATTCCCCCCACCCCAACAATTTTTTTCATTTTGTACTTCAGTGAAATGTATTAATTTTACTTTCTTACAGATAGATGGTTATCATTTTCCAAGCACAATACTCTATAGTCTAATGTCTGGTATTGCACTCAGATCCATTAGTAAATAATCTGAATGGAACTCAATCCTTAAATCAACAAAGGGGAGAATGACCCAACCTCATGGGAGGGCTTGACATATCCTCCCTTCTTTGAACCATTTCATAATAGACATCTAAATATTTAGCATAGTATTTCCCGTAGCTGTGTGAACTTAGCTTTTTATTGTCATGTTACGGCTAGAATAAGAGTCTCTCTTTCTCTCTCACACATACACACATGCAGTCCTTGAGCTGAGGTCTGAGACCTTTGGCTCAGGTTTGTGTGTGTGTGTGTGTGTGTGTGTGTGTGTATTTACATATATGATATTGTGTAGGGGGGGATGAGAAGCAAGGGCAAGTAACAAAGTGGATGAACAGAGAGTGAAAGTAGGCCACAGCCTTTTTCTCTATCTCCCTCAGTCTCTCTCTACCTCTGAGCAATGCATGGGAAGTGAGTGTGTGTCCAGGCCGGTCCATATTCTCACTGGGGTAAACAGAGGAAGCTCCACATTGCTTTCCTGCCTTTTGACTGTGTACGGTACAGTACGCTCCCACCTTCTCCTCTTGGGCCGAGGGCACGCACGGATATCCTGAACACTGGCATCAAACAGAGAGCGGCTACACACATACAAGCAGACGCACATGGATACACATACACTTTCCAAAAGATCAAGCTGGTCTAGAGTCTAGAATGCCCCACTTAAATCCTGAAAGGTGAAAGGATATGGCACGTAGGGTCATCTTCAAAGGGAGAGGATGTCAAATCATATGATTTGATAAGGTTTGCTATGCTACAATAGGGTTTAGGAATGAATAGCTGTTGTTTTTCCATTTCACCGTGTTCACTCTGTAACTAACTGGATGACAACTGATGTTTTCCAACAGGAGGACGATTCTGACTGTGGAGCTGGGACCTGCCTGAGCTCCTCTCTAGGACTCATGCTTTGGGTCCAGCTGCTGCTATTGTGGCTCATCACATCCTCGCAACGCTCATGACCCTGACACGCACACCGGCATCATCATCATCATCATCATCATCTCCTCTCAAATGCCCACCAAACATTCCCGTCATCTCATCCTTTTCCTGGGCATACACTGGATATTAATAGTAAGACTTTCTTTTTTTAATTTTCTAATACACAGTATTACCATCCATCATTGATCATTTTGGTTCGTCAATTCACTGCCAGTTTGTAAGAGGAGCTTTGCTCCCATCCTCCAATGCCAAAGGGTGTTCATTAATCTCCTCCTTCCCATATTCAAGTGTAGACAAGCGTCTGCCATGCTCAGCCCCACTCTATCCAGTGGTATAATACTTTACACTATCTTATGGTGCAAGAGTAAGATCTAACCAAACCCTTTAAGTCTGCCTCATCCGTTACTCCGTATGATTTACTTGCCCTCAGTCAAGAGGAAGTTGTGAAGTTATCCCACTATGCCAACTGAATATTATTCAAAAACTGTACGTCCACTGACAGTAGGCATCTGCGCTGCTGTCTATATTGTTTGTTGCTTATGATATTTACTGCTTATGAACCATTATACTCTAAGCATATAGGCAAACAATGCCGCTGTGGAAAAAAAAAAGTCGTAATCTTCATCTATTTGTTTACAATGATTTTTATTTTTTATTGAAAGTAAACTAGCGTTGAGTAACATACTAGGTGTTGTAGTGTAGCAGCATGAGCTCTGTACAGAGCTAAAAACAACACCAGTACTCTGACACCAAAGCTTTACGTAGTACCAAGGACTATACACGTGCACATATGTAAGGCAGGTGGCACACAAGCTAGGTGATGACATACATTCCTTTAGATGTGGGGACACATCAGTGCTCAAGACTCAGTGTTAACCCTGTCTCAGTGACCAAAGGTATAGTCCCCGATACTACTGAGAGACACCTGATGATGTATGGATCTGCAAACGGTGGAGCACATTTAATCGGTCATTGTTGTTGGTCACATTCCGTGCAGAAATCGATGAATAAAGTCCAATAGCATGCATATGATCAATTTTTTAAAAAATCTGCCACCGTAAAAAAAACAATTGCCAACATGTTTGTACTTGGTCTGACAGCTTTGGTGGTCCTTGATTTGATGCATCAAATTCCCAGTGCCTAAGTAGCTCTAACAGTCAGTCTGTTATTGGAATAATGTACCAATGCATCACACTTGTATTCTCCTCACGTATGCCTCTATGCTAATGTTTGGTATAGTGCAGCAGAAGTAGTAGCCCTCCTGCAAATACATTACGTCATCAGATTCATTGCAGTCGAGCCAGCATATACTATGGCACAGACAAGAGAAACACATTTTAATGTCAAACTGGAATTTCAGCTCACTTTTGTGATATCAACAGACTTATTCCTGAATCGGACTTGAGCTTGTATCCCAACACTTTTCTCCGAACCCCTTGTCCCGTTTCTGATCCCTCCCCGGATCGCCGGATTCAGGAGCCAAGATGACTCGTGAATGAGATCAGCATATCGAGATGACTGTTTCCCTGTTTTATTCATCCTCTCTGTTCTCCTCCCTGATGCTTGTTTCTTCTTTGTGTTGCTCTATAAGTGCTGTGAAGTGGACACTGAAGGCTCAGTGTCCAAACGCTGCGATGTGATTGGATGAGCCTGTTCTGTGTTCGAATGCTTCCTACATCCCTTTGGTCACACCAGGGCTTGCTGGAGAGGGCTTTGTCTCAATAGTCATCCATGTTTTTGTTTGTATAGCCTTAGCTCCATAAGTCCCAAACCGATCCGATTCCATCCATCCACTCTCTCCACCAAGTCTTCATGGTGACTAAAGGGTGTTTGAGTGTTCAGGTTATGCCTGCCTACCAGAGTCGTGTGTTGACTTGTGTCTAACCCCAGGGGGTCTCCATGTCTGTGTGCAGGCATGCATGTGTCCCCTGATATCTGATTGTGCTTTAATACATAAACTACTCTTTTGTGGAACCTTGACTAGCCTGGATCGATTTTGTATACATTTGTACACTTATAATATTTACTGTATGAAAAAGAGAAAAGAGAAGAAATATTGTTTATAAAATGGTGTTGATTATTGTGCAGATATAATATATTCACAATAAAAGTGTTGTATTGTTATGATCTGAGGTGCACCATCTTTATTTCGCCCTGCTCCAACAGCTCTCTTGGCTCTACCAGCGGGGTCAGGAGTCAAACCAAACATGTCACAGTATCCTTCCGACAGTGAAAGCAATGCTTAGTCACTGCTGAGGGACGAACAGCATTTGCTCCTATCCATCGGTTTTGCCCTCTCCCTGTGTGTGTGGGTGTGTTTTTGTGTGTGTGTGTGTGTGTGTGTGTGTGTGTGTGTGTGTGTCTTGGCTTGCCTGGATCACAATTGTTAAGGTGAATCTTATCAT
>OMLC01027874.1:1154-11364 GCA_900302585.1 Regalecus glesne | reverse complement strand
ACTGGTATGACTTTCGAGATAATGTAGATGTCATCACCTCCCCTCTCTCTCTCTCTCTCTATAGTTTGTATCCTCGGGAGGTCTCCAACTGCTCCTTGAGATCTTTAACTCTGGCATTTTGGAGCCGAAGGACCAGGAATCCTGGACAGTGGTAATGGGTTTTCCTTTATCCTTGCACAAAGTTGCAGGGTGTCACTGAACATCCAGAGTTGTGTCCTCAGTTACCCAAACTTACCAGTCCAAAGCCTAGGGTAGTAATTTCCAGCTGCTAATGGGTGACCCTTGTTTCCCTCTGCCTCCCTCCTGCAGTGGTTGCTCGACTGTCTGGCCTGCCTCCTGAAGCTAATCTGTCAGTTTGCGGTGGAACCCGCCGATTTGGACCTGGCCTACCACGACATCTTCAACTGGTCCTGCCTGACTGAGGGCCAGCGCAAACGAGCCTGGCCCAGTAAGTCCCGCAAGGCCACCAGTGACCATGGCAAGGGCCTGCACATCCCTCGCCTCACAGAAGTAAGCACGAATAGGACTCAGCACAGACATACGATTAGCTGTCAAGGTAGATAACAGACTGAAGACTGTCCCTGAACCACTGTCCAAAGGTCCATGGAGCTTCTTCGTGGAATTTTTGAATTTGTGAATCTAGAAAACGCTGAATGGAAATACCAAAATATAAGACCCAAATATCATGAAAAACTTGAACTCTCATGATTTGGACAGGATGACATGTCAATCGAGATATGCTGACAATCAAAAGAACAGTATTCCTAAATATCCTTCTCTATCCTCAATGTTTTGGTGACAGTCCTGTTGCTGCACAGGGATTCTCTTTAGACTGTTTAAACTCACAAGAGGACACAAACCTATTGAACTGTCTGTCTGTCTGTCTGTCTGTCTGTCTGTCTGTTGTTTCCCAGGTCTTCCTGGGTCTGGTTCAGGACACCAACCTCATCCAGCGTTTGATCAACGTAGCTTACACCTACGACAACCTCGCACACAGGTAACAGAAGCAACCTTGTTGAAAGCTATGTTGTTATAATAAAGTTATACCTGCAAACACATGCATTGTCAGCCAAGTGTGGACATTTGAAAGGGGTTGGCATTACTCAGGTGGTAGGGCAGTTGTCCAGTCATTGGAAATTGGTTGTTCAATCCCCGACCCTGCAGAAAGCATGTCGAGCATCTTGGAGCGAGACGCTGAATCTCCCCGAATGCTTTGCTCACTGCTCCTAATAGTACGAGTTAAATGCAGAGAACTAGTTCCATTGGCCATGGCCATGTGGCAAATATAACAGTTCTATTAAATTGGAAGTATTTGGAATATAATTTGTCCAAAATGATCCATATAACCAAACACTATCAGATTATTTGATGAGCAAGTAAGAAAAGGACAATTACTCGTAGCTGATATTATGAATGGGTGGCATGGTGGCCCAGAGATTAGCACCGTTTCCTCACAGCAAGAAGGTCCTGGGTTTGAATCTCATCCCAGGTCCTTTCTGTGTGGAGTTTGGATGTTCTCCCTGTGTGGTTCCCCTGGGTGCTCCGGTTTCCTCCCACCATCTTAAAGACATGCATGCCTGGGTTAATATTCCCTCCTGTGCCCCTGACCAATGTAGTAGGAAAACGAACTGGAGTTGGTCTGTGGGCGCTTTAGCTGCTCACTGCTCCTATACAATAGGATGGGTTAAATAAATGCACAAGATAAATGTCATTGTAACATGCAATTATAAAATAAATTGTCTTCCTTTTTAACTTTTTTTCCTCTCTCTTCCCTGTAGGGTGCTTAAAGCCCAGTCAGACCACCGGTCTCGTCATGAAGGTAAGAACTGAGCTTTGTCAGGACCCTTGAGCAGCGTTTCTGTTTCTGTGTTCTATTGGGTGGAGTTTCCATCCAGCCATCCATCCATCGTCAACCGCTTATCCGAAATCGGGTCGCGGGGGAACTGGAGCCTATCTCCATTCTCATTGGGCAAAAGGCGGGGTACACCCTGTATAGGTCACCAATCTATCACAGGGCAGAGCAGTTGGGGGAACAGTGTCTTGCTCAAGGACACCTCGACACGCTTCCCTGCAGGTACGGGGATCGAACCTGAAACCATACGATCGCCAGGCGACCGCTCTACCCACTGAGCCATGCCGCCTCTCGGGTGGGGTTTCATAGCTTTTAAATTTCTTAATAATAAAGCATTGAGTGACAGCCAAATCTAAAGCGAAGGAAAAGACTATAGGTAGCAGCAGGCAAGCGTGGACATGACAGATAAGGTAGAAACCGGAGCCTCAGTTTTCTTACACTGCCACCATGTTAATATTGTGTTGACTGCAGTCACCCACTACTCCATGTGGCTGCTTGTGAGCTGGGCCCACTGCTGCTCCATGGTGAAGTCCAGCCTCGCTGACAGTGACCATCTCCACGACTGGCTGAAGAAACTCACCCTGCTGGTCCCAGAGGTGAGAGCTGCAGTGCTCACTTATCCAGCGCCGTAGATTTTGATTTTCTTTAAATGAGAAATTTGTCAGCTGACGTATAGAAAGACTATGGGAGTGAGATTCAAAAGCCTGATGTGTGACTTGTCTGGTTTCCGTCAGCCGGCGGTCAGACACGAGGCGTGTAATGGCCTCTACAAGCTCTCCCTGTCCGGCCTGGAGGGAGGAGAGTCTATCAACAGGTCCTTCCTGCTGCTTGCCGCTTCTACGCTGCTCAAGTTCCTACCTGACGCCCAGGCCCTCAAACCACTGCGGGTGGGTTTAATGGACACACACACACACACACACCAAGGCACAGGCCCTCAGATTACTATTGGTGTATCTTCTTGACACCATACCTTCCCTCACCTCCTTATCATCCCTGTTCCCTTCCCCAACATGCCCATTAAAGTCTGCTTCAATCACCACTCTCCCCTCCTTGGGTACACTCTCCATCACTTCATCCAGCTCACTCCAGAAATGTTCTTTCTCCTCCATCTCACACTCAACTTTTAGGGCATATGCATCTGATAACATTCATCATTATACCTTCGATCTCTAGCTTCATGCTCATCACTCTGTCTGACACTCTCTTCACCTCCAACACACTCTTGGCATGCCCCATTAATCTTGGCTTATCATTCATGCACGCACGCAGGTGCCTTCATCTGGTCGTGTGTTTGTGTGGATTTGTGTTTCTGACTTGTGTTCTCCTTCATGTCTCTGTGCTGGTGGGTGTGCTCCTGCACAGGTGGAGGACTATGAAGAGGAGCCCATGCTCAGGACAGGCTGTAAGGAGTACTTTTGGCTCCTCTGCAAACTCATTGACAATATCCACGTTAAAGATGCCAGCCAGGTGGGACCCTCAAAAGTCAGTATATACATACAATTCAACATCAGACTCTTATTTTCAACCAGACCCAAAGATTCAGACAAAAGAGATAGTTTAGATTGGGAAATGCATAAGACAGACAGACAGACAGACAGATAGATAGATATGTGGATAAGTTAGTAAAACAAATATCATTTTCCTAATATTCTATTTAATATCCATAATATCTATAATATATATTCTTGTTTTTCTACTATCCTATTTACAATCCTATCTATTAAATCCTGTTCCATATAATTTGCTATTGGTGAATGTTACTACACCTATATTATTATATTAATACTAGGCAGTATGTCGATGGTCTAAACTCTTCATATGTGTCTAAACCAAATAAAGTAGTGAGCTCTCAGTTAAACAAAATAATGACACAAAAGCGTGCACTCAAAGAAAATAATAAAGAAGGTAAAAGAAGAGGGGGAATGATTAAATTTTCCAATGTGTGCAAACTGTAATGTCCAGATCCTACCACAATCACAGGGGGACGGAGGTGATGATGTGACGGGCAGTCCTAGTGCCAAGTTTATGTAGAGGGGCGATGATAAATCCAACCCAGGGTGATGGGGAAGTCCAAGGTGGCGATTCAAAGGCAATCCAAGGGATAGAAATTGGGGGGGGGGTTCAGGGTAAACAAAAACCAGTCAGGATTCCAGCGATTTATACATTTCCAATCTTTTATGATGTCCCACGACGTCTCTGTTCATGAAAGGATTGATCAGGGCTAAAGGGTTTGGTGTTAGATTTCCGTTTCGGCCAATATTATCTCTGTTTTGATCAATATTATTCTGCTGTCTCTCTTTAGTACTAGTTGTCTTTTCCGATGGCTTTATCAAATTTCAAGTGGCGGTTGTTTGTTGTTATTTGATTGTTTGAACATTTTGTGTCGTGCGCCCTCTAGGGGCCACCAGAGAATTATCGGTACATCACAATGGGAGTTGCCAATTCACTTGACTAGAGAAATGAAAAGCAGATGCACATGAATAGATTCAGCTAAGAACATTTCTGTATGTAAAAGCACAGAATCACAGGAATTTAATTCTGGGTCTCATTGAGGTCTCCCAAAGAAGAAGCTAAAATCAGGCCTGTGTCATCTGCAAAACATTGAACACATTGTACCACAGTTCAGCTAAATCAATGATTGGTGATGTTCAAGCACAGAGTTTTAAGAATCTTGGCTTCATATGAGATTAGGAGGACCAATTGTGAGCATGTTTACTTTTCCCCCCCCTTCATCTGCTCTGACTGTCACTGTGCAGACCACCCTGCTGGACCTGGACGCTTTGGCCAGACACCTCGCCGACTGCATCAGGAGGTGAACACACCAGACTTTTTCAGACACAAGTTATTCATGTTGTGTTTGATGCCATTTCATAGATTGGCTTTAAAGGTATTTATGGATTGGTTTATGTGTCACCATTGGTCCCCACATTGTGGGGATGGACACAGATTTAGATGAAGCTTGGGGGGGGGATTAAGGCCAGATGCCCTTCCTGATGCCCTGCGGTGGGTTCAAACCAACGACTGTTCCCTTGTCAGTTCTGAAAGTGTGCGCTCTACCACTGAGCTACCATGGCCCCCTTACCGATAAGCCTATAATAACACCAAAACGTGTGGGACGCGGTCTCTGAAAACACTAAGGACATAATGCATCCATGTATGTTTTAAGACGGTTTAATAAAAGTATGTCAAAGTCAAGGAAGCTATACATTTCAAGCAGATCATGTTGACCAGGAAAAAAGAGGAGTTTAGACAAAGTACATATACACAGTACGCAATATGAAAATCCGTTAGCCATACCAATTATTAATCGGTTTGAGTTACTGCATGAGACTTGGCTTTAGTTTACTGTCAGCGTGACTCAAGTGAGGCAGTAGGATAAGTGGGACCTCCTTTACTGGCAAAACAGCAAGTTTAACCAATGGTAACTCACAGCATCCATTTCTCCCATCCCAGCCGCGAAATCCTGGACCAGCAAGATGGGGCCATTGAGGATGACGGATTGACAGGCCTCCTGCGCCTCGCCACCAGTGTCCTCAAACACAAGCCACCCTTCAAGTTCTCCCGTGAGGGGCAGGAGTTCCTGCGAGACGTCCACAACCTGCTCTTCTTGCTGCCCAGCTTGGCAGATCGCGCCCAGCCAAAGTGCAAGTCCCATGCGGCTCGGGCGGCAGCCTACGACCTGCTGGTGGAGACGGTGAAGGGCTCTGTGGAGAACTATCGGCTGCTCCACAACTGGGTCATGTCCCAGCATATGCAATGTAAGGCTTGTTGGGGGGGGATTGTTGGTCATTACTCATCTAAGTTAAATCATCAGTTTGAACTGACGGCGGGCATCCCCCCCACCCTTATAAACAATATAGTTGCATATCCCAGCCAAACCTCGAACCCTGAATATGTTGGAAAGCTAACGGCCTGCTTGTGTTCTCCACCATGTCTCCCCCATGTAGCCTCCCACGCACCATACAAATGGGACTACTGGCCGCATGACGACGTGCGGGCCGAGTGTCGCTTCGTCGGCCTGACGAACCTGGGAGCCACCTGCTACCTGGCCTCCACCATCCAACAGCTCTACATGATCCCTGAGGCACGGCAGGCAGTCTTCACTGCCAAGGTCCGTACTTGCTAGCTGCATGGAAAGCCAACTCTACCGTGAAATAGTGGCAATGTTTATTTTATCATTTCTTTACGTGATAAGTTTAAACACATCACCTCCTGTGCATCTTTTATTGGGATCTTGAGCGAATCATCAGTTCACTTTCCATTTCCATCCAACCAGGGGAATCATGTGAATGCCTGGTTTTGGGAAAATGGAGTCATGTTTTGCGAAAGTGACCGGTTTAATATAGAGAGATCTAATGTTGTGCCCTTTGTGTTTGCAGTACGCCGAGGAGATCAAGCACAAAACCACCCTGCTGGAGCTCCAGAAGATGTTCACCTATCTGATGGTAAGCTCAGCCTCACATTCATGTGTTATTTCTCCGCAGCTGGTCGATGTGCCGAGTGAGTGATTCAGAAAAGCATTCAGATTTTACTCTTCAGTGCTCTGTTGATTTTTCTCCCATCAGGTTGATTCATCATTGAGTTAGAGATCAGAACTGAAAGACAGCATGTTCAGAAAGTTTTATCACCAGTATTGTCAAATATCACTTACACCCAAATGCTTCGCCATCATTAATCTATCTACACTTTGTCATCTGACCTCCATCCATCATTTACCCCTACTTCTGACCAACCACCAACCCATGTATCCATCCATCTACCCACCCTTTCTTGTATTCCTCCATCCCTCCAACTGTTAATCCCCCTCATACGTGTGTCCAGGAGAGTGAGAGGAAGGCCTACAACCCGCGCCCCTTCTGTAAGACGTACACCATGGATAAGCAGCCGCTCAACACGGGGGAGCAGAAGGACATGACCGAGTTCTTTACCGACCTCATCACCAAGATAGAGGAGATGTCCCAGGACCTGGTAAGCATGCAGCGATACATACCTCAACTTAAACGTGTCCCTCGGGTGGGCTAGCTCAGACCCTAGTCCAGGGGTCGGCAACCTTTCAGGTGTAACGGGCCACTTCAACAAGTTTTGGAAAAGAATCCCAGACCTGAGTGCCAGTTCATTTTCATAATGGCCATTCATCTGTTTATTTCTTTACTGCTGATGCTTTTCTCGCCGTCTAGGTTAGAGGTCTGTTTTATGTGTCACCATTAGTCCCCGTGTCGTGGGCTGGACACAGACTTAGCTGGAGCTTGGGGGTATTTAGGGCAGATTCCCTTTCAGACGCCCCTCGGTGAGTCTGAACCCACTGCCTCTGGCTCCTCGGTTCCCATAGTGCACGCTGTACTGCAGAGCTGCCACAGCCCCCAGTGTACGACTCAGGAACACGTCTCTTTAGACCCTTAAAAAAGACCCTCCCACAGACGCTTGATCTGAAAGGCACGTTGCTTGTAACGGTTGTGAAAATGCCAAATAGTAGACAAACCAAGTCTGTACAAGCAAGTTTCTTAAGATCTGTCCAACCTTCATCCTGTCTTCTTCTTTTCCGTCCTCAGAAAAACACAGTCAAGACTCTCTTTGGTGGGGTCGTCACCAACAACGTGGTCTCCTTGGTAAGAGCCTCCCAATACACCAGCGCTGGCCCAGAGGGGCCATTCAACAACCCTTAACTTCAGGAAGTGGATCCATTTGGAAAATTCGGACGCTTGAACTCTGTTGCAGTGATTTTACATTTAACATCTGCAGAAGACGATCTAACACACGTCTGCAGGGGCTGATGTTTGTTCCTAACACTTGTCTGTAGACGGGAACATTTGGACTCGGCTGGGTAACACTGCAGTTGAGCTTTCAGCTCGCTTCTTATCAGTCATCCTGAGGTGAAGCTTCACTGCTTCTTTAAGACTTTACCTTTTGTTTAGTGCAAATAAGGGACAATAGACTGTCACCTGTCCCTCGTCTACTGTCCCTCGTCTACTGTGGATTTAGCCACAAATTCAGAGCCATGACATGAGGACAGATTTACCCTCTGTGTGGCTTTGTTAGTTTGATTTTTGTGCTTAGAAAATCAACACTAAGGGGCTTGGTAGATTGGTTCTCTCTAACACGTGAGCACATCTGTGTATTTTCTATGAGCCAACTTAATGAATTAGAGCATCTGTCCTGTGAGGGATTGGTGATTTAATGTGGCTGGTGTAGGAAAGGGGTTCGGGGAGTCTGACGGGTCCGTCTCTTTTCCAGGACTGCGGCCATGTTAGCCAGACAGCCGAAGAGTTCTACACCGTCAGATGTCAGGTGGCCGACATGAAGAACATCTATGTGAGTGAGGATACCGAGCTGACCCAGCATGCACACACATACACAACACAAGCAGGAGTCAGACGCTGTATGATCCAGGGTAACAGGATGACTCCCAGTCCTCGTGGCTTCGCAGCTGCATACAAAGCAAAAGAAGTACCTTCGATTCAGCAGAGCCATGTTTTGTTGTCATTTCACTTCAGTCATGTTGACAAAGAGATCCTCATGTTATCTTTACCTGTCAGGAATCTCTAGATGAGGTGACCATCAAGGACACCCTGGAGGGTGACAACATGTACACCTGCTCCCAGTGTGGGAAGAAGGTCCGTGCTGAGAAAAGGTGAGAAGGCTCTCAGTTCAACCGCTGTATTTAAACCCCACCCTCCTCCTCCTCCTCTCTCTCCTACACACATAGACCTGGTTCAGTGCAGCCTTCTCATTTGGTGCCCCTGAAGCAGAACGCATGTACATGTTTTGTTCAAGGGTACGAAGTCGTCTCTGTGCCCACTTTACAGAAGAGATCCACCTATCTGTGTATCATATGTGCAGGCTTGGGAGGTTAACAGAATACAGTAAGTAATCGGGACTATGAAGACGAGGCCAGAGAGACCAGACTGAGATGGTCTGGACATGTGTAGAGGAGAGATGCTGGTATACTGGGAGAAGGATGCTGGTATACTGGGAGAAGGATGCTGGTATACTGGGAGAAGGATGCTGGTATACTGGGAGAAGGATGCTGAATATGGAGCTGCCAGGCTAGAGGAGAAGAGGAAGACCAAAGAGGAGGTTTATGATGTGGTGAGGGAGGACATGCAGGTGGCTGGTGTTGCTTTCATTCTCCTCTTTTCCCTGCTCTTCATGTTGGACATCTATCTCAAACTAGCCGGGTGTTTACAGAGCATTTACTCCTCAGATGAGCATTGCACACCGCAGTGATTTAAGTTGTGTCTCCATGGAAACATCCACACCGAAGCCTATTTTTCCAGTACTGGGCTGTCTTCCAGAGTCAGAGTCATTCACTTGGTTTAACCATTCCTGTACCAGTCAGACTTGTTGTTCACGTCCTCACCTCTGCTGCCGTGGGGGTGTTCTGGTGTGAGGGTTGCCTTGGTGCCGTGACAACCTGAGGCAGCCTGAAACCATGAGACTCGGGCCAGATGTCTTGACAGCTGTAGCCCTGAAATGATCCTCAGTCTGGTGATTTGTCCCCGAGTCAATCCAGCATCTCCGTCCCCTGTTATTCACTAAACACATCAGCCGTCTAATGCTCTGCAACTGTTGTAAAGACATTGCTGGAATCAGAAGGATGTCAAAGGACGTTTACATCGGCAGAGACTTTCATCACACAGCTCCACCCTCATCAACACGTCACTGGAGGCTTACTATAGATCTGTCATGTCCACGGTGCCAGCTGCTCACCCATCTACGATAGGGGGATGTGCAGAGGGCACCTCTATCACATCATAGATGCTCCTCCTCAGGCCTCTCCCATTTATCCCTATCTGAGTTCCTCCTCATCTGAGCCAAGAGGGTGCCAAGCATGGTCATTTATGTGAATGTAAGGCCCATTATGACTTATACAAATACATTTAACTTGCCTCTAAATGAAGCAGAGTTAACGGCACAGGAAAACATTCCCAGCACACATGGAGCTGCTGTTCAGTCTTCAGCCACATGGTGGAGAAGCAGCAGCACAGACCGTCTGAGAGGCACAGAGTCCAGCCACGCCCAGCATGTAGCCGTGGAGCCCGGCGGAGGCCCATGGAGGATGGGTGGAGCTCGTCAGGTCGTCGGTGTCGTGTGGCCTTGTTGCTCCTGAAGGAGGGACCACCGTCGTGATGGACAACAGTCAACGTTAAGCAGCTTTGATCATAATCTGCCCCGCTGTGGGAGACATGGAGGCCTCCTATGGGCATGTTGAGAAAAGAAGATGAAGCAGCGGTAGTTCAGCGGTGGAGCACTCGAGTCACCGGCAGCTGGCACTAACACACTGCGGGGCATCAGGAAGGGTTTCCGGTCTTTAAGCTCCGTCTAACTCCGTGTCGCCCTCTCGCCCCCAATGACGTGGGG
>OMLC01027818.1:1070-13570 GCA_900302585.1 Regalecus glesne | reverse complement strand
TAATAAATTATTAGCAAACAAGCTGGTCACCTTCAAACCTCTCTGATGCACCTTCAACAGGCGCTCTTTTTTATTTTTGCTGTGGAGAACATCAGCCAGCCAATTGCCAAGCAGCCACTTGCCAAGGTTAGCAAAGCATCAGAAGTAAGACAACCGCCATGACAGCAAGCTGTCGTTGTTCTGTCATTACTTGATAACTTGTTGTGGTGATGTTTGCAGCCTTCAGCTGCAGTCTGTGCAGCTTGACTTGTGTGACTTCAGCTCCTGCTGGTCCCACACAGCTGCAGACAGGAGATTTAATATTTGAAGCGGTGCTAAACTCCTGTTGCTACTAATGGATCTTGTATAATGTGGCACTTAAAATGCATGAGCAGCCTTTGATTTATCTGTGATTTGCCTCCACTGGAGCATGTCTGCTCTTGGTGCTCTCGCTTCTTTTTGGCTCTGTGCAGTCGCTCCTGTGAGCTGAGATCCTGAGCTCATAGTGCTACTCTCAGCCTGCATATCCCACCGTGTGTGTTGTTTCAATCAAGATGAATGGATTTTTTTGCTTTTGGTAATGCTCTGTTAATTACACATTGAAGGAAATGGCGACTGAAGCGTGTGCTCGTAAGCCGATGGTCATTATTTGCGCTGTGCTAGCACAAAGGAAAGTGCTGACTCTGGAGGACCTTTCCCAACAGAGCCATTCTGCTCCTGTTATCCTACTGTTCCTAGAAGAAGAAGAAGCTTCATCCATTTGTCATCCTCCATACATACGATATTTGTCCCATCCTATTGTACAGGAGAGGGGACCAGCTGCAGTGCCCGGGGTACACTTAGGGATTCAGGGTCTTGCTCAAGGACACGTCGACACACTTTCTGCAGGGATCGGATATCAAACCACCAATCCTCCGATGACTAGCTAACCACCATAACCCCTGAGCTATGCTGTCCCCTCCTACATGGGGAAACAACAAGCAGAATAACCCGACTATAACCAGAGATGGTGCTGGAAGTATATCTTAGGGGCTGTGATAGCTCAGCGGTAGAGTTGAGTGCAGCGGATTCAGTCGCATCACGGCGTGTCAGGCAAAGGGCATCCGGCCTTAACCTCCCGTGCTCAGCAAATATGAGACATAGGATGTGAAGAGCTTTGAGTGGGCAACAGA
Organism: Regalecus glesne; assembly: GCA_900302585.1. Taxonomy (NCBI): domain Eukaryota; kingdom Metazoa; phylum Chordata; class Actinopteri; order Lampriformes; family Regalecidae; genus Regalecus; species Regalecus glesne. Next base: position 12,419 of record OMLC01027818.1, on the reverse strand, counting down.
CCAGGAACGGGCTGTATGAAAATGAGTCCGTTTACCGTTTTACATTTTCTACTTTCCAAAACTAGACCAATCATGGCCGAGCAGAAAAGCCCAGCCATTCAGAGGGGTCCTATTCACTGCCAGGTTTTTCACCCCGGTTCACTTCCTCACGGCCAAGCGACATTTAGCCGAGCGGAGAGCCATTAACCGATCGATGGCTAGAGGTCTGATGGGTCTAAGTGTGTCAGTGTTGTCATGGGTTAGCGTTACCCTGACAGGCAGGTTAACAGCTGATAGACCACAGACTATTAAAGAGGAGCACATCAAGGCAATCCTGTATGCCTCCTGCACACAAGAAGCCCGTTTCTGTGCATGCTCTAATCTAGAGCATGGGCCATGCTCAGGTGTCAGGTCAAAGAGCAAATCAACAGGCAGGCATGGGGCTCTTCCATACAGGAGAAAGACTGACTAGCCTGTCCCCTCGTGTCTGGTACAGTCGCACACATGGACTTTGCGGGGTAGGTGGTACTTCCACTCAGCCTTATTTCTCCTCCTCCAAAGTGCAGAGCATCTGTAGAACTGTCCTTTCACACGCTCAGTGGGGTTGGAGAGCGGGGGATTCTTGGCAGCTGGAAAAGGCTGTTCTGGAGTCCCCAGCACTGGTCATGATGTAGCCTTTGAGGGTACCTAAAGTGTGGAATGAAGTCATAGATTTTCCCAGTTGCTGTCCAGCATGACTTGTTGTTGGACGGGAAGACTTGTGCAAAGGGAGTCAAGTGATCTACCAGCGCTGTAATGTACTCGTAGCCACATGTACTATGTTCCAGACGGAGATAGTCATCAGAGACGAGTTCCAACGGGGCACTGGCTGATACTGAACCCATAGCTGCTCTCTCTGGGATGCTTGGCCTCTCCTCTTTAAGGGTGTGCTGACACTAGGCAGTCATTACCGTGCCTGAGGATGTTGGAGCCCCAGAGTCTATTTTGATTGGCTAGTGGGATTGTTCTGTAGGGTTCAGGGAAATGAGACGCGGTGTTTGTAAAAATCACGCCTCAACTGTTCTGAAACTCCGGCCACATACGAAGTCACCACTGGTTTACGTTTTGGCAGCTGATGTTGTTCTCTCTTCGATTGGCTGGTGCACCGTTTGGGGCCTTCCTGGCTTTGACCAACTCCAAGTTAGGTTAACCACACTGAACCAGGATCTGTCTAATGAGGCCTCTCTGCTCCTTCCCGGCCGCTGCGACAGCGGTGACGTTGTCAGCTCGATTTGTCACCTCCTACTTTGTGCTCCAGTGGGTAGTGGGAGTCAAACCTTAAGTACTGATCAGTATGTGTGAGTTTAAACATCAAAAGTCAAATGTCTCCATCACCGATTTCAATCTCACAGTCAAAGAAGGCCAACTTTTCATTGTTCACATCCTCCCTGGTGAATCACCTGACGTGGGAGGTGAAATGCGGTACGTTCTGAGATTTAGTTTAAATCCAGGTGTCGCCCTCCAATCTGAACCCATGGCAAGGAGGTGTCCCTGGATTTCAGCGCCCTCTTCTCCACTTCCTCCACTATAGGTGAAACTGGAGAGCACACCCATACCCCTGCCTATAGTGCTGCCTCCTGTAGGTGGACTGAAGACACAGTTTTAAGAGAAAAAAACACCTGGTCAGTGTTACAGGTGGTCCTACTGCTAAGGGTGGGGTCATCGTGTAATTTCATACAGACCACCTCCACTGCCTCATCAACTAGGATGGACATGAAGAGAGACGTAGCATCATAAGAGACCATTGTTTAAATGACCATGCTGGAGCCTATCCATGCTGTAATGAGAGGCCATGGCTCAGTGGGTAGAGCGGTTGGTGGTCTGGTGATCAGAAGATCGCAGGTTTGATCCCCGGTCCTGCAGAGAAGCATGTCGAAGTGTCCTTGAGCAAGACACTGTTCCCCTAACTGCTCTGCCCTGTGATGGACTGGCAACCTGTCCAAGGTCTTTCCCTGCCTTTGCCCACGAGTGCTGGGATAGGCTCCCGTTCCCCATTCAGATAAGCAGTTGATTGGATGGGTCCTGTGAGAGCTGTGAGACTTCAGTTCACTGACGGACGCTCCTGCACTGTGGTGGGTTCCCTTCATACTTGGTAGAAAATGTTAACCCCCCTTCCCTTCCCTGATTACGGTCGTGTTATTAACTCTGTGCTTCTCTCTACTGTGGCCTGTGATGGAGAGCTCACCTCCTGGAGTAGATCATCTCAATTCCTGTTATCTGTTGCTGTAGAGGATTCTTAATAAGGATCATGGTAATCACAGAAACGCTGATCCAATTAGCTCTCTCTCTCTCTCTGGTGGCTCTGACCTCTGCATGATGCACATGTTCAGCACACACACAGATGCAGAATGAGACATAAAACCCATGCTCAAAGAATGAGACGTGGGGATGAGAGAGGGTGATGGGTTCTGGGGGATTGGGGCTAGTCAGAAAGAGACAAGACATATTGAAATGGAGACAGTGAGAGGAGTTTGTGTCTGTAGCTGATGTTCTTGTCGGAGCTGAACAGTCTTCCTCTCAACTCAATATTATTTCTATATCCTATTATCACAAATTAACAGTGTGCCTTAGTGGACTTTATGATTAACACAGCATCCCGTCCTTAGACCCTCACATCGGATCAGGAACAACTCCCTTAAAAACCTTTAACGGAGAAAAATAGGAAGAAATCTCAGAGAGCAACAGACGAGGATCTCTCTCCCAAGACAGACAGACAGACATGCAATGGATGATGTGAACACAGAACAAGACACAATTTACAGCACACAGCATGATCAGGATGACAGAATTATAATTGAATTATAAAAAGATAAAACAGTAATAATAACGATAACCTCCTTCATAGTGAAGGTACTAATCAATGAAGATCTAAAATACAAACCGGGCAGATCAAGCCACCAGGCCAAGATTTGTCACATGCTAATGTGGACAGATGGATGATGATCTTTAAAGAGGTGGAATAGCAGCAGACACATCAGTCTAAGCATCATAGTCCTGATCACCAGACTGGCACTGATTACACATCTCCCTGGTTTGTCTGAGGTCACATACATAGAAAATTATAACAAAAGGAAACATTGAGGAATATTCACTCAGCAAGTGAAACTTAGATGAGAGCACAGCTTATATTAGTCACTACCATATGCTCTGGCTATATGAGCAGAGAACGGTCCTTGGTAATCTCATTGAGACAGAAACCCACTCACCATGCAGTACAGATTATGAGTCACATAATGTAAAATCACTATTTGTAAGTTGAGGCTAATAGGTGAGCCTTGAGTTGAGATTTAAAGGAATCAAGACGGTGTAATTGTCTGATGGCAGCAGGCAGGTTATTCCACAAGAATGGGGCCTGGAAAGAAAAGACCCTGCCACCGGCTGACTGTCTTTTTAACTTTGGCACACAGAGGAGTCCTGTATTTAGAGAGAGGAGAGCGTGAGATGGCACGCACAGCATAAGGAGATCAGACGGGTATAATGGGGCCCATTCAGGAGTTTAAAAGTTAGTATCCAACATTTATAGGAAGCCAATGAAGGGAGGCAAGAGTTGGTGAAGTGTGGTTAGATTTTCTAGTTCAGTTAGAATTCTGGCAGGGACATTTTGAACCATCTGAAGACTTTCAAACAGGAGTGGGTCTGCTGGGGGACCGTGGGGCCTCCTGCCTGCCACATTCCTGACAGCAGGCCTACTTGATAAGTCTTCGGAGGCCCCGTTAAACACGCCTGCATGCCATCCACGCTCTGGCCACTCACCCCATGACCCTTTCCCCAGAATCCTCTTTATTAAGAACATGAGGGTGTAATGGTCATGGCATTCAGATGCATCACGTGTCTTCCTGTTCTCCCCTGAGAAGGAAACCTCATCAAGTGTCTGACCAGGATGTGTAATTCCAGTTTATTGTGCTTTATTTGTTTATAGTGTAATTAGTGTTAATTAGGCCACTAAGTAACTTTAATTGGGTAATATGCAGGAGGCAAACTGGTCATTACATGGGACAACACTGCCATCTCCTGGGTGAAAGGGATCTGTTAATTACACAAAGAAGAACCTTTTTTTTATTTGTCATTGTACATACATTACATTATATTACAGGCATTTAGCACAGACGCTCTTACCCAGAGCGATGTGCATAGGGTCAAGGTACAAAGGATACTGGAGCAGCACTAGAAGCTAGATAACAATCCTAGTGCCATGGGGCGCCATAGCTCAGTGGGTAGAGCGGTCGTCTGGCAATCAGAAGGTTACAGGATCGATCCCCGGTCCTGTATATGGCATGTCCATGAGCAAGATACTGAACCCCTAACTGCTCCCCGAGTGCCATACGTTGGCAGCTCACTGCTCCAATACAATAGGCTGGGTCAAAAATCAGAGAAATCCAAATTTCCTCTTGTGGGACTGATAAGGGAATCATTATTATTATTATTATTATTATTATTATTATTATTATTATTATCATCATAAGACTCATATGACTCATATCATAAGACTCATGCTATAATTGACCCATCCTATTGTTTAGGAGTCATGAGCAGCTGCACCACCTGGGGAGTAGTTAGGGGTTCTGCATCTTGCACAAGGACACTTCAACGAGTGTTCTGCAGGGAATGGAAATCATCAGATGATTATTAGATGACCGCCCTACCTCCTGAGCCATACATCCCAGTAATCAGAAAGGAAAATAAAATAATTCCTGACTGATTAACAACAATGCTCCTAGAAACTATGTATTAGAATATTATAGAGAATGCATGACGCCGAGCACTGCTGAATGCATAAGGTGAAAGGGGAGGTTAATAGTTACAGATTCTCTAACATGGAAGCTGCAGCAGTTCAGTCTAGTCCAGTGCAACACGCTGGCTTCCCATTGGCAGACCCAGGGCAAGTCCACAAGCTACAGGGGTACGGGCTCCCATATTATTGTCAGTGGGAATGTGATGTTTTCATAGAGAGACAGACAAGCAACTTAGGTTTTCCCCCTGGTTGCTTTTCATTACACGAAGTGGAGATATGCAGTCTGCCGTGCTTAAAATCCCGTCACCACTGCAGGTCTCCGGATCCATGAACACTGAGCTGGAGCAACAGAAACGGGGACAGAGGGAGAACATCACATTCCGTTTACATTATAACACGTCTTTTTCAACAAGCTAATCATGAAATAGGAGTATGTCACATGTTTTAACAAACTAATGCACACCGTCTTGTAATAATAATAATACTAATACTAATACTAACTACTACTAATAATAATAATAATTTTACGTGTCACCAGTGGGGGTGGACACAGACATAGATGGAGTTTGGGGGATGAAAGCAGGATGCCCTTCCTGATGCCCCATACTGGGTTTGAACCTGCTGCTTCTGACTTATCAATTCCTGAAGTATGTGCTCGACCACTGAGCTACCGTGGCCCTAATAAATACTACTACTAATAATAATAATAATAATATTAATAATGAACTGTATCAAAAACCAAAAATGTCAAACCTATTACTAATGGTCATTTCTTATACTTTCACTATTATGCTCTGAGGTTTGATCAATAAACATAAGGAATAATAAGAACCTCCTTTATGGGGATAGTGCACATTGATGAACACTTAGATTGTAAATACACCAGATGTGGCCACCTGGCTCATTTTCATCTATTGTCTCAAGCAGTTCAGGGTTTTCTATCTTGCTCAAGGACACCGATGTGCTTTTTGAAGGAACTGGGGATTGAACCAGCGATCTTCTGACTACTAGATGACTGCCCGGCCTCCTGAGCTGTGCTGCTCCTTTAGCAGTGCTAACCCTGGTAACAGGAGGCACAGCAGCACCCAGTCTATCGAGTTACAGTCTACCTGTCTGAGCTGAAGTCACAAGAGGTGTTGAGCTTCTTCTGCAGGTCTTCGTGAGAATAGAAGCGTCTTAGAGAGCAGTCGCCACGCTGCACAGCCTGGGCCACAGAGTAATGGGTTCTCCCCGCGGCACAGGCCTCCATCTTGCACACGCTAAGCTGCGATTGGAGGAAAAGGTGCAGACAGCTGTCGGACAGTAGCAGAGGATTCTGGAGGATCCTGGAGGATGGCAGTACATATGTCAATATTGAGTCATTTAGCGGATAAGGTAGCAAGTGAGAGAAGCTATCAAGTAACGGGGTTTGGATAGTTTGAAGCAGGCCAATCCTGCTTTGGCTTTAGCTGATAATCCATAGCTGCTTGTGTCCTTGGACAAGGCACCTCGCCCCAGATGCCCTTTGCTGCTCTGCCACTGAGGCTGCACCTAGTCTGGCCAACGTTCACAGCCACGTGACAGCTGGTGTGATGATTGGGCCAATAAAGTAGAGTTTAAATCAGTTTTCCACCCCAGTCTGCGAGAACCTCCCCTACCGTGCAGAGCCCTGCAGAGTCCAGCCTGGTCATCGTCCCTCCGCCAGAGAATGAGGAGTTTTACGGCCACGTGACCAAGGCCAAGAGGACGTGTTCTCTGGCTTGAATCCCTCCCATTGTACAGGAGCAGTGAGCACAGCCACCGCATGGTGCCCAGGGAGCAGTTCAGTGTCTTGCTTAAGGACACCTGGACACTGCAGGGGGTGGGAATTGAACCATCCATCCTGGATTATTAGACCACCGCCCTATGCCCTGAGCTCTGCTGCCTGAATCATGTCAGACTAGACGTACTTGATATAATGAAGCTGTACCTCATCTGAGTACAAGCAGGCCTCCCTGTGCAGGGTCACGCCGGCCCTCTGCAGGATTGGGCAGCTGAGGGCCGGCTTGGTAAACAATACCATGGAGCTGCTCAGTGTGGTCAAGGTGCACATTATATAACTGCCTTCTCTCCACGGTCAGTCTATGCAAAGCCACAGTGGTGTGCCTGTGTGAGCAGGCCTTGGTAGTCTATGTGTGCTCCTCTGTGTGGGAGCTAGTCTGCTGATCTGCAGCCACACTGAACATCAAACTCACTGTTGCAGAAACCTCTGGAGGCCCTTCATCCTCTCCGAGATCTGCCGTGCGTTGTTCAGACTGAAGAAGGGGTTCTTCGGGGGCAGCTGTGGTAACCGTGGTGCCCTGCAAACGGGGCAGACACCCTCTGAAAACAACGTTCTAGGAATCAAACCCGCCAAACTTCAGACAAGTGGCCAGCGAGGCTGCCGAGGCATTTTCCTCTGGACTTACATGAGCATGGAGTTTTCCTGAAGCTTCTGCCTAAGCCAGACGAACTCGCTGAATCTCCTCCTCACGCAGGAGATCTTCTTGGTGAAGGACAGACTGTTGGTCTGTGGGAGGAAATGTGTTTAGCAGGCTCTTTTCTTTAACAAGCAGAGCTCAGAATGACTCGACACACACTCGTGTACAGACTCACGTGTAGGCAGATCTCGTAGTCCAGATAGGCATGCCAGAAGTCGTGCTTCTGTAGCCGCGGATCACGCACCCACACGCTGATGACCTCCTGCATGGCGGAGAGAGACGCAGTGGAACGACACACAGGCTGTTTTACAGGCAGATAGAGGAAGTAGGCTCACACCAGAATGCAGAACAGGAAAAAACCCACCAAATGTCCCCTCTTGCCTCAGAGGACACTGGTCATCTGTCGCTTATTTGATTTGCTCGTCGGAAGCCACCCACTGAGACTGGAAGCCAGTCTGGTCCCAGTCCTCACCCACAGGTCCCTTACTGCTTATCAGAGTTGGGATAAGTCACAGAAGACGGTCTGCGAGGACTCGTGAGCGGCTTGTCCGGTTGGCCGTAAACCTCGGTTCTTACCTGAGCTGCTGAGTTATCGGCTACTCCTCTCATCCTTCTGGCTGCTCTGCAGACGTTAGAATCCACTCTGCTCTGAGCTGTGTGTGTGTGTGTGTGTGTGTTCAGGAGCACGGCTGTGCTTACTCCCGCCTTGTGTTACTGAGCAAAACAAGGCCAAAGGTCTCAGAATAAAGCCCCTCGACTGAGAGGACGTCCTCGCCTCGCCACGTGACATTTACAATCCAGCTTCCTGCTGCTTTATCTGGGAAGGCCACATGTATGGTCACATGGACCAACGTGGAAGAGACAGGTCATGGACATCTAACATGAGCTTGTGTTTGGTGGTTCAGTCCCTGGTTCCTTCGGAAGGCATGTCAAAGTGTCCTTGAGCTTTGGGACTGCTTTGGGATGACTTTTGAAAATCAGCCTGGTGGCTAAATCTGGTTTATTAACATTCTAAATGTACAGTAATATGCACTGTCCCTATGAAGGAAATTATCTTTATGTCGGTATTATAGATTTGGGAATTGCTGACTTAAAGCTGCCCCGCTTGTTCTTTCTGAGAAATAATTTTAAAGTCAAGAGATGAGACCAAAACAAGGGTCAAAGGTCACAGAATGTCTCCTTTATTCACACACACTTCACAGATCTGTGGTCATTTCAGTTACGGTGACTCAGCAGCAGGCGTGTCTCAGAAGGCTGAGATTCATAATGATCGTCCTGTGATGACCAGAGTTCACGGGAGGTTCTGTTGAGTCAGGACGACGGGGTCAGGCGGCCTTTACAGGCCTGAACACACTACTGGAAGACAACGTCCCAGATATCCGGGCCATCTCCTTTCTAAAGTGCTACAATTGACAATCTTGTGTTAGCCGCCGTACGTACAGAAACAGTAGTTTTCACAAATCTCCATTGATTCCTTTCTCTGCATCGGTCTCGACAGATTTATTTCAGGGATGTTGAGCCTCAATGGAGAACCTGAAACAGAGCATCACAGTCGGGCCATGGTAGCTGACCGAATACTGCAGTTGCTATGAAACTGAACGAGATCCATCAGATTCCCTTTCATGAACACCTAGAAAGGATCGAGAAGGGCGGCAGAGAGCCATTTGGAGAGGCAGAACAAGACGTCTGGAGAGCAGATCACAGTGACACAATGGGACGCGGGTACAGGTTCATCAATAAACACAACACAAGTTCCAACACATCTTCAGAACAACAGATCTACAATCATATGCTGGAAACAAACGGGTAGAGACCGGGTCGGCGGTACGGTTTGGCCAGCAGTCATCTGCCCAGGGTCATGACGGCACTATGAGGACAACAACACGGCTCCACAGCGAGGGCGTCGGCTACATGACAACACTAAACCAAAGCTGCTACGGGGGAGTTTCAACTCCATCAAGTTCTCAGGAGAGGTTTGCTTCACCATCCATCAAGTCCCTCGCAGAGGCACGGTGACCTTATCGAGTGCCACACGATAGAGAGAGAGAGGAGAAAAAAAGACCTCATCCCATCGAGGCTCCTGGTGGAATTCAACCCTAACCGTACTCACGGCAGGACCCCGCGCATCTGACGCCAGCAGACACTTGATGGAGGGCAAACTTAATCTGAGAGTTGAATGCTACTGTTTGTCGGTTCATCTCTTCTCTCACACACACACACACACACACACACACTCTCCTCATGGCTCCTCGTCTGCACAGTGCCAACTCAGCTTCTGCTCGTAGAAGTTGACGACTGCCTGGGGACAGCGGGCGCTGGCCTCGCGGGCCGACAGCAGAGACACGTCCTCAGAGTTCTTCCTGTGGGGAAACAGACGGTGGGCCGGTTGCATGAATCGACGCTGGTGACGATAATCGTGGTTTATTTGTCACACTTGTCCCAGACTGAAATGCCAACACACTTGGCTGTCGGGGATGGCTGGATGAGTCTACGGCCCAGACACAGGCCATAGAACACCAGCCTCCTAACTTCTATTTCATTAGCATCCAACTGGACTTTACGTTCACCAAACCCACTTCCTCTGCCACCAGCCTACAGAATGGAGGAAATGAGGAAGTACTGAGTTACCATTTAACGAGGAACATGAGCTCCCCTTGTCTGTCTGTGGAGCCGATGATGTACTCTGGCTCGAGGTAGGTGCTGAGGTCTGCAGGGCTCTTCTCCGGTCCCCCGACGTCCCCGTCTCTCTGCTCACTGTACTCCTGCTGCTGGGACTGCTCACAGGGACATGGACAACAACAACAGCAGTCAACATGGTCTCCACAGTGGTGCTGTGCTGCTTTCACTGCTAACCACAGACAACATCCAATCAAACCATTTTCAATTCCAGGAACGAAGGTTCTCGGGCACGCGGCCAAGCCATCCACCTGACCGGTCCTCACTTGAGTCTGGCTCACTTCTGCATTGTGTCGATCACATGCGGTGGAGACTCGCCTCCACCCATTCAGTGGGTCTGCCAGTGGGACGTCCCCATGAAAACTCCATGAGTGGGAAAATAGATGCAAAATAAGTGGCAAATGGACTTGTTCTCGAAAAGCGCTTTCCTCGTCTAACGGCCGCTCAAAGGGCTTTGCAGTGAATGCCTCACATCTGCTGAGCTACAGAACATGAACCCACAACGGCCGAGTCCCAGGCGTGCACTCTACCCACTGAGCCACCGACGTTCATGATGACGTCCATCACCAGGATAGAAGCTTTACTGTCACATGACCGAGGCTGGTGGAACGGGTCCATCCTATCGTGTAGGAGCAGTGAGCAGGCCTGGGAGCAGTCAGAGGTCCAGTGTCCTGCACAAGAACACGTGCACACACCTTCTATAGGGGCTGTGGATTGAACGGCCCCTGCAGAAGGCGATGCCGCCTCAGAGGGACGGTCTCTCCTGGGTTGACGGATGAAGTCTTGTTGTTAAATGAGGACGATAACATGTGCTAGACCCGCTCTGCTAGCGGTGGCAGCCAGAACTTTAACTCTGAGTCTATGTTTTCTCTTCCAGACTGTGTTTCCTGTTCATATTCCTCCCGTGTTTAAATGGCTGTTATATATTATGCTCTAGATTTGATGTCTCTCTTACTGGGCTTTCCACGTTGCTGCTGTAGCATCATCATTTCCCCCCGTGGGACCAATAAAGGAAAATCCTCTCTTATCTTAAAAGCGGCAGTCTGAAATAAAAGCCAGCACGTTGACACGGGCTGGGTGAATAACATGGAAAGAGATCCGTTTATAGACTCGCTCCTGCACATGTGCAGCACACTCACAATTTCTGTCTCCTGCTCAGCCAATTCCTCTTTGGGCGTGAGCGCTGGCTCGGCGACCTCTTCCTCATTCTGCCCAGACAGGTGGGGGTTCTTTAGGAACTCCTCGATGAGTTCAGGACAGTCCAAGTTGTCCTCCGGTTCCCAAGTGTTGTCCGCGCTGCAGGAGGAATAGAACAGCGTCATCAGCACAGGCGGGAGGATCAAACCTCAACCAAACACCAACAATGACAGAGGTCCATTTTTACGCGTCACCCTCAGCCCATGAGCTCTCCTTGTCTGCAGGGCTCTTCTCTGGTCCCCCAACGTCCCCGTCTCTCTGCTCAATCTACTCCTTCTGCTTTACGTA
>OMLC01027787.1:5394-32429 GCA_900302585.1 Regalecus glesne | reverse complement strand
GGTTGTTCTCAAAATAATAGAAACTCAGCATAACAGGCTATTTTAGCAGCTGTGGGTCATGGTGTGGAGTCATTATTTTTGGCATGGCATTGGACAATTTATCTTTAGGGCATATTTCATGCATCTAACTGTAAATCTGATTGATCTTTTATCATTTACAATGTGATTCGAAAGCCACCCTATATGTTAAATCATATCTTGTACAAGAGAAGGCAGTGGCATGTGGCTTCTATTATTACCTTGATTAGCTAATATCTAGTTAGTGACTTGTACCACGTGCAGATGAGCCAATTGTTACCATCCATCCATCCAGCAAGCCATCATCCAACCGCGTCCCTAAAGTCCGGTCATGCTGGAGCCAATCCCAGCACTCTCTGGGCGGAAGATGGATAGGTCTGGATAGGTCACCATCCCCATCCCAGGCCTTGAGCAGTTAGAGGTTCAGTGCCTTACTCAAGGATGCTTCACCACACTTTCTCCAGGGTCTGGAGCTTGAAACATCAATCTTCTGATTAGTGGTTACCTACATCCTTAACTATCCCATCAGGGGAAAAATGCAGTTAGAGTTGGCACATGCCCTCTAAAACAGGTCCTCTCCTCAGAGCTAGCTAATGAGCACCTGGAGGTCAGAAAAAAATCCCAACACATTTCAAGGACAACCTCAAAGATCAACCTATAAAAATTCCACACAAACAGCTCTAACCAGAAAGACCTCGCTCAAAACAGGATGGCGTGGAGAAATGGTTTAAGTGAAGGAGCGACATTCCATGAAGTCTACCTCCATGTGGCTCCCGGTGAAGCAGCAAAGAAGGGAGAGAGTTCGCTCAAAAAAGCCTTTCTCGCATTCCACTTCCACCACTTCAAATCAATACCAACACTATAAGAGAGTTTGTGGTTCCAGAATTGGCCTCTTAAGCCACTTGAAGACCCATAATAAGGACCCCCCAAAGTTATACCAGACAATGGTCTTTTTTGAGTAGTCGTTTTAATGTGTATGTCGGTATAATTTAGTAGATCCATAATGTGTTCAGGTTATTCTTATTTTTAGTACTACCACAGTGCTATTTAGTGGCTCTAAGCCTCTTCCATAGATTGAGACAAAGCTTCATACACTTGAAAAATGCCTACGTCATAATGCTGTTTATTGCTTACACCTCTGCTTCTATTATGATTGTACTATTCAAATTGACTCAGAAGTTTTTTATCTGGGAAGCTCTTTCTCCAATCAGCTCTCTGCATTCCTGAAAGGTAGGCCCCAGACAGTGAGACTAGGTAAAACATACTCAATCCAGAGTCGTTCTTAGGACCGGCGTACCTCAGGGCTGGTGTCTGAGTCCCCTGTAGTACAGGCTGTTTACACAGGATTCTGTTGCCAAATAAGACAACAGCAGCAGCATTGTATTCACTGATGACACCACAGTGATAGGAATAACAAGTGATATGATGAGAGTCCCCATAGGAGGGAGATGGACGATTTAGCCATATGGGACCATGGTAACGACCTCTCTCTAAATGTCAATGAGAAAAACAAAATCCTCATTGACTTTAGCAAGAGCAGAAAATCCCATTCCTATTTCCATCAATGGTTCATCAGTTAGAATTGTGGAAAGTTTAAGATGTCTCCGCTTACCGATCACAGACACCCTCAGATGGCTTCTCAACACCAATTGCATCACCACGAGGGCACAGCAGAGATTGTGTCTTCTGATGCATCTAAAACAGTTTCGGTTTGAGTACCAAAACTCTTACAATCGTTTGTCCCAGTGCCATGGAGATTCTCTTGACAGGCTGTATCACAGTGTGCATTGTTAACCTGACAGCTCAGGACTGCAGACTACTTCAAAGGACTGTAAAGACATCAGCAAAAATCACTGGTGTGGAACCACCACAACTATTTTTACACCTATATTTACAACTATGTTTACGCCACTTGGTGTAAAAGAAATACCCGAAACATCATTAAGGATAGCAGCCACCCTGCTCATTTTCTGTTCTCTCTTCTTCCACCTAAAAAAAAAAATGCTACTGCAGCAGCAGATCACACACCAACCATGTATCTCAGTGACGGTCTCTCTCTACAGGCACTCGGGTTGCTGAACAGCTCACACATCCCCATGCATCCCTATACGTTGTTGTGTGATCGTGCACTTTTTTATTTAATATAATGAATGAATTCTATGCAGGGCTGTCGTAGTGGTGTGTCCTTGAGTCCTTTGTCCTCGTTTCCCTCATATTATGGCAGAAAGAGCCAGAACACAAGAAATGTATGGTATTCCAATACACATGTTAATAAATAAATATAAAAATAGATCATCTTCTTTATAGGGACAGTGCATAGTAATAAACATTCAGAATATGAATGTGCCAGGTTTAGCAACCGGACTAATTGTCCTCTGTTGTCCCAAGCAGACAGGGGTTCAGTGTCACGCTCAAGGACACTTTGACATGCTTTCTGAAGGAACCGGGGATCGAACCACTAATGATCCAGTAGCCAGATGATTGTCCTTCCTCCCCAGCTGTAGCCGCCCCCTATAAAGTCAGATTCTAACTTGAATAAGGTCATCAATAAATGAAGTCTCATCAATATACATAAAAAGAGAAATCTCTTTCTGAACGTTTCATTTAAAAGTTCATTAAGGACATCCTAATTTAACAATTAGCAGTGAATAATATTTCACGAGAGCATTTCAATCCGGTATTGGGTATTATATTGCGGAGCAGAGGGTTCAACTGATCTGCATTTCTCCTTCTTCCCTCATCGTTCCTCAAAGGGAAGGATAGGGGAAAAGGGATAGAGGGGGGCTTAGAAATCTCCTTCTGGCTCTGGGAATGCATCTTTGAGTTCTTTGGCCCTTCCTAACCGGGGGCAATGGAGATGCCAGAGCGATGCCTGACCTTTTTTTTTTCTTTCCGAGGCTCTGGGAGGAAAATCCTGTTTAGCGTCTCCGCAGTAACACTCCCTGGGGTTATTTATTCAGGAATGTTAATGTGCTTAGAATCTACTGCCCCCGTGGCCGCTGACACGGGGTCCTTTGGGTTTTCCTATCAAGCCTTCGATCAGGTGCTCCGCGAGCTCTTTGGTGCCCCTGCCATCTGTTTAAACAGGGACTCGATGCAGTGGGAATCAATGGATGACCCCCATGCTGGAGGAAGGGAGAGAGGGGTGCAGGGAAGCAGGTTGGGGGTGGGGGGGTCATTCTCTCTGCAGCTGTGCAACAGCCTTGGTGCATACAAAGTGTCCGTTTATGTTTTGCTTAAAACCAATGTCACAATGAGCACTTTAGACGTCAGTGTGTTTTACTGTTTTGCAAACCCCTCGCCTGAGCTCCGGGACCTGCCACGCTTCTTCTGCAGCATAAATATTTATGTCGTCCTCAGCCCGAGTATCTTTTCTTTATGCCGTCGTAGGAAAAGCACTACGCGATTACAGAATGTACACGGGCTCGGATCCATTACTATGTACACTCATTTAATCTGTCGGTGGGCTGCTAAATGGAAGCAGATGTAGAGAGCTGCGGGATCCGTCGGACTAAATAGTCATGAGCAGTGGGAGTCCTTAAATAACGTTCATCTCTTTTCATTACAGAAGTACAGTTCCTCCATCTCCCGCCTGGCTGCTCCGTTCTGGTGCGAGGCCGTTTCATCCGATCCTCACAATTTGCCCAGACAGTTCCCCGTTCACACTGAACACGACAACTCGGTCGAGTTCTCTGAAGTGATGCACACGAGCCTTATTCCGTGACACATTCCCACTTCTTTGATTCCACCACGGACACATGAAACCTTCCGTGCTTTTCACATAAAAGGGGAGTCGGTTCAACTGGATCCGAAGATTATTCAGAAACGTTTCGTCGCCCGAACAGGTGACATCTTCAGTCTGAGCAGTCTGCAGCATCCACACCTTTAGGAAGTGAAGTGACCTGATTCACCTGCTTTGTGATTCTCTTACTTGGATTATAGAGCATGGATCAGGGACTTCCACACTTTTCTTATTTATTCGTTTTCTGGCTAATGGGAAATATGAACATCCTGCCGAGCATTATCTGGCTTAATTGTGCAATAAAAGCCCTGTAGCCCCTACACTAGCTTTGTTTGCAAGTGACAACCTTCCTCAAATTAACCAAACTTAGAGGATTTTTTTTTTAACCCGTGGATCCATTTATAATGCTGTGCTTTCTCTGGCTCCTTGGCTCAGTGCACAAAAACACACAAATCATAATTTGGGGCACAATACCGAGATATACATTTACATTGAGAAGTATCAATTACCATTTTCTAACAAGCGTTGCACAATTATTGACCTCAGGAGTTACACAGATTCCCTTGACGTCTTCCTCTTCAGCCCTCGGCTCTCGATCGGCCGAAAAACAACAAAATAGAAATTGGGTGAGTGTCTAAATAATACGTTCACATCCTCTCATCATGAGTAAATAGTAAATCACAGTTAATTGCACTGACAGGTTGCAGTAAAATCTTATCTACTCATAATGGCAGTCATTCAGTGACATCAACCTTGAGAACATTTCTTGGTGTTTGTTTAAGTTTATGATTTCCTTCAAAATGGAATTTAGAGGCCTTAACTGGTGAAAAACATAACTCTTTCTGTGTGCGCTAATTTTATGGTGGCCCTGGAGCACATGTAATGCTGACCTCAGGGTCATGCTGAGCTACCCTGAACACACTTGCCAGGGTACAAGTCATAATTTATATCTCCCTCTGGGGTAACAGTCATTCTGTGTTTATCCGTGACAACTTCCTTCTTTCTCTTCCAGCCAAAACAAATTACAGAAACATCACGTCAAGTCGATTTATAGTATTTTTGATATCACCCTTTCCTTGATGTAATCTCAGCAAACTTTTTTTTTGTGGAATGAGATTTGGACGTTTTTATAGCTAAGAGACTCGTTGGGCATAATGGGAGTCGTGTGCTCATACAGATTCTTAAACCGATGAGACAAAATGTTGACTTAGGATTGGTTTTCAGACTGTTCACTTACGGCTTCTCTAGTGAAACCTGATCAGGCCACTTTCATAGCAGGCCGTCGGCCACGCTGCTGTTCAACCTGCCTCTGCTTTTCCCAAATGGACGTGGACGCATGCTGTCATCTACAGGCCCTCTGAGGCACAACAAACCATCATTAACTGCAGGGTCAGCCTCTGATTTCTTCAACGTGTGAAATGAAAAGCAAAACCGGGGAATCACACCGTGAATTAAGAGGATGACCGTAGATAATAGGAAGGGAACGGTGAGGAAAGTTGCGCCAGTTCCTGTTATAGGTTGAATTTAGCGATGTGTTCGTCATGTGACCAACACGTTGCCACGCCTTCACAGATCAAAATGGCGTTTGCTTTGACCTCTGTGACGATGAAGAGGTTTTAGCTTTAGTAAACGCTACTTAAAGGGAAACGGACCTCAGAAAAACATGTTATTTACCCTTTGAATATGTAAGTAATAGTTTTCTTTTTTTAGCTAAGAAATGTCCGAAAAATTCCGTCATTTTTGCTGGTGCAAGAACCTTCTCTCTGCTAAAGGCTAAGCGGCACCAATACCATAGCTGTCCCAGCTAATCGTTCCATATACCGTTTCCCATTCGGATTATTTTGTATATTATTCCACACAGAAAAAACTAAAGCAATGTTAAAAAGATATTTCGCTTCTACATGTCAGTGGCGTCCACTGGCCATACTTCATAGATGTGTGTATGAACAGATGTACACGGATCGTCCCCTGTTATGAGGGGCCGATCTTTAGCTGTGCTCTCATCCATAGGGTCAGTGGTCGTGTCAGGAAGGGCAGCTGATGTAAAATTTTGCCAAATCATTAGATGGATTGAAAAGGTATGCTGTGGTGACCTCTGGGTAATGGGGCAAGGTGAAAGAGGAATAATGAATGTGTGTGTGTGTGTGTGTGTGTTGTATACATCGATTGATTGTGTAAAGCATGACAAAGACTTGTACTGCACAAGATTGAAAGAAATCACTACTTGAAATACTGGATCCTTTGCTGTGTGAGTGTGTGTGTGTGCGCGCGTTTGTATCTATATCTGTATCCTGTGGTGTAGCATAAATCTATTTTTTATCTAGGTCAGAGGTCAGAGCCAGCCTGTGAGCATCTTTTGTGAACCAAACAGGAGGATTTGCTGTGTTGGTACAATAGGATGGGCCTGCTTACAGTGCAAAATCTGCCGTTTTTTCTTTTATACAGCATCTCCCCTCTGACAGACTCAAATAGGTTAGTTTGTGATAAACAGGAAAAACTACTTTAATGTAGCATGCACACTAAGTTTGATCAAGCAGTTCACTGGGGTGATTTCAACACTCTGCAAGTGTTTGTTTCTTGTGAGGTTATTGCAGAAGATATGCAGAGACCGCATAAGAGCTATAACTGAGACGGCTACCAGCTTTTTGGATACTATCAGGTAGTTTGGAAAGAGACATTACAAATGCTATGAGGTGAAAGCCCTCCCCCCATAAAACTTGGGGTCATGCTAGTTTTCTCTTCGTTACCTTTGAGCCAACTACGGTGTCATTCAGGTGCGTGTCGAAGAGCCATCAGCTTTGGATCACCGTTCATTACAGACATCATGTTACATGTTCTATCAGTATTGTGATGATTCCAGCTTCAGACCAAATCCCCCTCTGAGGTTACTTTAAAAGTAACATATTCTGCAGCCTAGCTCAAGAGGTTGGGCAGTCATCTAGTAATTGGAAGGTTGGTGTTTTGATCCCCGGTTCAATCAGACAGCGTGTTGAAGTTTCTTTGAGCAAAACACTGAACTTCTAACTGCTCAAACCCTGTGATGGAATGGTGGCCGGTTTTCCCGCCTCTTGCTCAATGAGCGCTGGGATGGGCTCCAGCATGACTCCGTGACCTGACTTGGAATAAACAGTTGAAGATGGACAGATGGATGGACTACCAGATGGATGGACTACCAGATGGATGGATGAAGAAAAAAAAATCACTAGTTGTGTTCGGTTGAAGATCAATTGTAATACAGGTGCAAGAGTCGAAGCTAGACTCCTGTTTCATAGCTTTTTTTGGAGTTTCAATGGTCTGAAAGCTGCATTCCTGTCACGGTGAGATTATTTTATCCAATACCCATGAAAGATGTTTTGATAACATTTATCTGAGTTTAAATCTTCATGAATGTATTTCCACAGTAACGTCTTCAGAAAATCAATTTAATTACATCTATGGATTTGTCCCTATTTCTAATTACTCACCAACAACAGCCTAGTGCATAGACGTCCCTAACCTTCATTCAAATGGATGGGAGGGGGAAACATTTAACACTTGTAAATGTGAGTGATGTTGACCGTGGTGTGGTGAACGGTGGTCTATAGCTCCATACCATATAGTAGGATAAAACAAGTATAATCATGAATCACAGTTCTGATTATATTTAAATATCCTGTAGTGTGTAGTTTTGCATTATTGCCATGGTCCGGGCCCCTCCACTTCACTCACTAAAGACACTTCTCTTTCAGATGCAACTATAATCATCTTAGCGAATGGTCACTCAGATCTCCCGAAGAACAGACATTGGAAATGCTGTAAGGGGGCAGACCGGCACAGATGTTGAAGTCAGATGCCTCATTCTCAGATCTCCCTCAGATTCCCCGAATGGTGTACTGGGAAAAGGATGCTGAATATAGAGTTGCCAGGTAAGAGGACAAAAGAAGACCAAAGAGGAAGTTTATTGATGAGGGGAGGGAGGAAATGCATGTGGCTGGTGTGACAGGAAGATGGAGAGGACCGGAAGAGATTGAGATGGATGATCCACCCTGGCGACCCCTAACAGCAGCAGCTAAGAGTAGTAGTAGGTAATGGTAACATTCATACCACAAATGAACCCCCCCCCCCAATGTGCTTCAGTGGCTCACTGCTCCTCTACAATAGGGTAGGTTACATGCAGAGGGACAAACTTCATGGTAAGAATACAATGACCAAATAAAGTGGCTTTCTTTTCCTTTCCAACATGCTACCACCCATCCCTATATACATTTCTCCACATCTTGTCCATGCTCCAACAGTCACACATCACTGCTCTACTTTTATTTCCTCTGCCATACAACAATGTTCTGAAATGCTTACATTTTACCAGGGACCAAGTTTTTATTATGTCCAGTGTGCGTTTCATATGCATGGACAGCACTTGATATCCGACATCAAGCAACATCTGCAGTGAACAACTTTTTTACAACACTTCCATAACACATTTGATTTTGACCACTGGAAGCATAGTAGCTCAGGAGGTTGGATGTTCATTTAATAATTGGAAGATTGGTGGTTCGATCCCTCGGTTCCTTCGGAAGGCGTGTTGAAGGGTCCTTGAGCAAGACACTGGACCCCTAATTGCTTAGGACAACACCTAAAACTGGCCTGGTGGCTAAATCTGGCTTATTTACACTCTAAATGCTCATCAATATGCACAATACCTATAAAGGAGATTATTGTTATTATCATTGTTAGCCATCCATCCATCCACCATCAACCACTTACCTGAAATTGAATCACAAAGATAGGTGTTCCAGCAGGGGGGCCTTATCTTCCCTTTTCTGGGCCACATCAACCAACTTTGAATGGGTTATTATTGTCTGTTATTATTGTTATTTTATTTTTGATGCCTTTGTTGGTGATCACCCAGTTATTTAGTGCAAGTGTGTATTATATTCCACGACACTGCAGTATTTATGTATAATTTCTTTGGTGTTTTGATTTTGATTCTCATTGGCTTCATAATTTATAACAGAAAAGCAAGAGCAAAAAAAAAAAAAAAGAAAATTTTTGAATTTTAAGTTTTAGAAAAATCTGATGTCAAATTTGTCTATTTACACAGAGTCTGGACTCTGATGGGCAATGGGCAGCTTCTATATACCCACAGGTATAGTGGCCTCCCCCATGTGACTGCTCGTGTGGTTTCCAACTATTGTGCAGAAGACTATAGGCAGCATTTCCAGTATGATGTTCTAGCCTCCACCAGCATGAGTCCAGTCCAATGGTAACTCTGCATTATGAAATCGTGACGGCTGGCGGATGACTTAACTCCTCCGCTTCTGTTCTGTGACAGGTGTGTGTATGTGTGTATGTGTTTCCAGGAGCTCCGGATACATGTTTGGATCTATATTATCTCTGAATAAGGATTTACTTGAGGTCCGGGGGACAGATCTGAATGCCCACATATTCCAGAGACTGTATGTATACATTTATTATAATGGCAGAAAAACCTGCAAACGATTCCTCTCCAGTTTTGAGAGAGCTGGAGAGTAAGACTGGGCTGAAAACCCCGGAGAGCCTTTTGATTTTGATGAGGGATGCAGCGTGCTGGGAAGACTGTTGGATCTCTGATGGGGAGGAAAGAAGAGAAAAGGCAGACATGATCAAGGACAGTTTCTCAGACAAGATCAGGGACTTGAAACAGGAGCTGGTAAAGATTTTCTATGTCTTCCTAATGGCAAAGGCTACATGTCGATTTTTTATTGGTCTTATGCACATTTGTAACCTTGTATTTATAGCAAGATTCACAGTGTGTGTGTGTGTGTGTCTGTGTGTGTGTTGCATCTTAAACAACTTGAACGGCCAGTTTCAGCTGTCACTGTGTTGTGATGACAAGGCTCTCTGTCAACAGAAGAAATATTGAAAACATGCTGTTCTTCCACACACAGAGGCTATTTCACCTCATACTGACTGCAAATGACCGACCTTGTCTGTGGTTCTCGAACCACACCCATCAGCTACCATTCCCCTCATTCAATTCTGTTCATTTCACGCATTCTAACTCCAAATTCCACCTCTGAACCTCCTCACTTGGCTCCTCACCTGCACTCTTTCTTCGTGTAACCCTGCACCTTTCCAAAGCACAGAAAATATCCAATATCTATCTACACAGGGCACACACACATACACACACACACAGAGGCGCACACACGTGTTTGTTTTTCTATACTCCTGACTCAACCCCTACCTTAACTTAATCCTATACCCCCCACCACCACCACCACAACCACTCTTATGATTAAAAACTCATCTTGGTTGTTATGGACACAAATACAGGTTTCTTCCATTATTCTCACGGAGTTGTTTCCCTCTCCATCCTCTCTTCCCTGCAGAACTGGTTACGCACTGCCGATGTGAGGATTCTGCGTCAGTTGATGGTTGTCCATGAAGGTATCGAGGCTCTACGTTGGCTGGCAGAAGAGCGAGGTACCCCGCCGGTCACCTGTTGCAGCAGTCTGACAGGCAGCCAGAGCAGCCTGGTGACCGTGGATGTGCTTGGGTCTTCCATGTCCCCTGGCAGGTATTCCTGTTATGAACAGTCCGTTGGGGGCTTCATCTCATCCTCTATAGTGACCACAATAACCATTTATAGTGCAAAATTACTGAATTCAATAATTTGTAAATATAATGTGGAATGAAAAACATTTTCCCAAGCTTAATAATCCAGTTGGTCAACAAATGTTGAATAGAATTTTAGTCTAGAAACCACCCAAAGTGCTTTACAATGAACGCGTTACATTTACTGAGCTACGTGGCGGGATGCAAACCCGCAATGCCTGACTCCCAGGTGTGCGCTCTACCCACTGAGCCAATAAAGTGGGCACCACACCTTAAGAAGTAGGGTCTTTGTAGGGCTGCGGTAGCTCAGTGGGTAGAGCGCGCCTTTGGAACTGATGAGGCAGAAGGCAGCGGGTTCAAATTCCCCACAGGACGTCAGGAGGGGCATCTGGCTTTAATACCCCAAAGCTCCATCTAAGATCGTAAAGCAGAAGGGACGCCATAGGGGCCTCCGGTGCCGTAGGGGGTGAAGGTGATGTTTAGGGCATCTCCGCATCATGCGTGTTCGAATCCCAGGTACGCCGTTTCCAACCATGGCCAACCATAGTTAGTGGGGCCTAATTGGCTAAGCCTCACATGGGTATAGGGTTTAGGTTGTATAAAGGATTTTAGTTTCGCTAGTGTCCCCCTCCAGGTCATCCGGATATTTGCGGTTAAGTGAAGAGAAAGTACTTTACTTCATTTTCCTCCAACGGCCAAGCTCCGGGCTTTCCCCGCGAGACCGCGATGTGTGAAATAGCGAGGGCTAGTCGTCACATGACTTGGAGGAGACACATGCTACGACTTCTTCCTTCCTGCCAGCGCTTTCGAGGGGCATTGAAATCAACGGCTCCAGCAATAGGCAACTTAGGGAATTCAGGTGGGAGAAAAAAAGGGAGAAAAATTTAAAATTAAAAATAGAAATAAGGGATGGCATAGCTCAGTGGGTAGACTGGTTGTCTGACGACTGTAAAGTTGCAGGTTCAATCCCCAGTCCTGCACAAAGCATGTTGAGGTAACCTTAAGCAAGACACTGAACGCCTAACTGCACCCTGAGCGCCATATGTTGGCAGCTCACTGCTCCTATACAATAGGTTGGGTCAAAAATGCAGAGAAATCCAAATTTCCCCTTGCGGGACTGATAAGGGAATCCTTTCTTTCTTTCTTTAGTAATCAGAAGATTACTGATTCACTCCTGAGTTCCTTCAGAAAACCTGTTGAAATGTCTTTTAGTAAGACACTAAACCCTTAATTGCTTGAGGAAAATTAGCCTAGTGGCTATATCTGGCATATTTACATTCTAAATATTAATTAGTATTCACTGTCCCTATAAAGATGATGATGATTATTATTATTAAGATGCTGTTTGCCAGATTTTTACCTGCTAATGTTTTAGAGTAGAGAGCATTATAATCCACAGACACTCCTCTCAGAACATCTTGCAAGACTAGCAAGTCCTACAGTGCATACGTTAACATAGCGACTTGGCTCAACTTTGAAATGTGCAGCTTCTTACAGAGCTGCAAGGATGTATTCAACTCTTTAAAACTTTATATTTTGAAATAGTCAACTTTCACTTTCCATTTTTCTGAACAACAGATATCCCAAAGGAGTTTTGGCATGATCACGTGATTGGTTGATCAAAGGGGTCGATGGGCTTTATGCAGGGTGTTGTTGGATGGCCTAGTACTGTTACTATGCACTTGCAACCATCTAGCAAGCACACCACCAAACAGCCACTGATCAACAGTGAGAAATCGCCCAGTAACACAGAAAATATTTAGATACCTCTAGTAACCATCTTGCAACTACCCAATACCCAACTTTCCAATAACTTCCAGCAATTTTACTTTGGGATTACTGCACATTGTGCAAGCGGTATAAAAGGAGACTTGATAAAGGCTGTGATACTGCAAATACCTATAACTCAGAAGGAGGCATAACGGGGTTAGTCCTGCTTTTTATAGATGCATCTCTCCTTCTCTTCTGCAGAGAAAGCCCCGATCCCACCTGCCCGCAGTATTCAAATGATACCCCTGTTGGTGCAGCATCAGAAGATCAAGCTCTGGATGACAACAGTGTTTCAAATAGTGAAGGCTACAGTGACAGGCTCGGACGTGAGTCGACTGAAGCAAAACCTTCTTCTCTCTCGGTCAGTTGTTCCACAGGTTACAGGCCCTGTCGAGCTTGGTCTAACATGAGCCTCACCACTGCCATCATTTCAGATGGTGCCAGTGGTTTGAACTGTATGCTGCGGCCACAGTTTTCCAACACAGCTTCGATGCAAGATCTCAAAACGAGCAGTGAGCCTATCAGGAAAACCTTACCCAGATCTACTAAAGCTGTGAGACAGGGACTGAAGAGGGACGGTGATGACTTTGATCTGCCTCAAGAGACAGGAGAAGCACAGATGCACCTCGGTCTCACAGCCGAGAGTCTTGGTGACTTTGAGAACACTGCAACAGAGGAGGAGGGACAGGAAATATCCGGTCGGGAGGAAGTTCTGCTGGGCTATGATGCCCAGTGGTGCTGGGTGGAGTCACAGGATGATGTCACGTTTTTATGATGCACTTTGACACCACATAAAGAACAGTTTAATTTCACATTACTTGCTTTGAATGTAGCTCAAGTGCTAACAACACAGTGGGCCTGCAGTTTGAACAACCGAGTTTGGATCTACAGTACATTTTTGTTAGAATAACAGCAGTATTTGACTTCGAATGAGTGATCATTTAGCCCATTATACTGTAAAAAAGATTCTTTATCAGGCTGGACTCGAGAACCTTGTTCACTTAACCGTTTTTATCACATCGTCTCCCCTTTGTTACTGTGTATTTGAGGCCCTCTGTTCTAAAAACATGTTTTCTCCTTTGGCGGAAAGCAACACTTGCTGATGTAAAATCCATGAAAGCACAGACGATGAAACAAATCCTTTAAAAAGAGGTCTACATTTAAATCCCTCAAAACAAAATATGTTCAGACTCTGTCCTCCCTAGTTCAGAGATCTCGATGTCCTTTCCCTCACATTTGTCTTTTCTTTTATTTCTATAAGAAAAAATTCACTGGATAAGTAAAGACAGGTGTTCATTACTTTATACCTAATATTGAGCATCATCTTACACACACAACACAGAAAGTCTTACTGAGTATGATGCAACAGTTGACAGTGAGGGCACCAGAATAATATCATTGCGCATTGTATTTTCTTAGCCCCGAGCTAATAGTGAGCAAAGAAATGAGCCAATAATGAAGTGATTAAAAAAATGATAATTTAAAGTTCACATTATTTTTCCTTTTTTTTGCTAATAAAAAGGTTAGAAAACAACTCTCGCTTGACGTCTTGCTCGGTAGCTGACCTGAACAGAACAGAAAACTCAATGTTGAGGGAATATCTCAGTAAGACAGGGAAATATAGGAAACAACTAATTGTCAACACTGCTAATGCAAGCTACCAGCATAGGGTGCCATTGCTCAGGCGGTAGGGCAGTCATCTAGTAATTGGGGATAGGTGGTCTGATCCCCGGCCCCTGCAGAAAGCAAGACAAAGAACCCCTAATTCCCCATGGGTGCTGCACTGTGGCTACACTCACTGCTTTTTTTTCGATAGAATGGGTTAAAAGGAGAGAAAAAATTCCAATAGGTTTTGTCATGTGGCAAATAGAATATCTATCTACCTGGGGCAGTATGACTCAAGAGGTAGAGCGTGTCGTCCTGTAATTTGGAGCTCCCTGGTTCGATCCTCTGGCTCCTTCAGAAATGATGTTGAAGTGTCCTTGGACTAGACACTGAACCGCTTACTGCTCCATGGTGGCTGCAGCTGCTCACTACTCCTATACAATAGGATGGATTAAATGCAGAGGACACATTTGATTGTGGGAACACAATGACCAAATAAAACAGCTTTCCTTCCTTTTCTACCAGCTTCAGGGCACATTCAGGATAACAGCTGCAAGCCCTCGGCCCTATGAATGGAGGAAAAGGCCAATGGTACTGACTAGTTGCACAACTCGTGTACATGGTTTAATGGGACCCACATCATTATGACAACACTTGCAGTGGCCCTCCAACCCACACAATGAAGCATCTGTACCCAAACTCATGATCCCAAAGTGTTAGATTTCACTAATATCTAATGTATTAACATTTTACCATGAGGATTGATTGATGGAGCTTGGACCAATAAGCCATCCACCATTTACACTTTTTACTGTTACAGAACCATTGTACTATTTTATAGACATTCTCTGCTGTTGCACACTCACAAAATACATCCAAACGCTACACTATTCTATATGTAGCTTGTGCGTTCCACTTTGACATCGAGTAGTTTTATAAATAATTTTTATTTCCCACTTGTGTGTTGAGCCAACAAACCAAGCATATCACTACGAGAAGAGTAATCCTGATTTCATGTAAGACAAATAAACTTAAAACTTAACTTCATAGAAATGGCAGTCCCCACCGACCACATTGGGCAGCACAGAAGGACCCGGGTAGGGGCTTTTGGGACAAAACCTTTATCCATGTGTTAATCATCTGTGGTCCAAAGTGTATTTGAAGCCAACTAAGGACTGTTTGGGATACCTATAATGAAGCATTTTAGAAACCTCTTGTAAAGTACAGCTGCTTCACCTAAGATCCATTTTAGTAATTTTTCCCATGATGCACCTTAAAGATCAAAATTCGCTGTATGTCCTCCCTTCCCTCTTTCTCTCGCCCTTACTGTCTCTATTGACCATCCTTTCGAATAAACTTGAAAAATACCGCCCCCCCCAAAAAAAACAGACCCCAGATCAGATTAGAGTCATTATTAACCACATGATCAAGGCCAGTGAAATATGTTTTCGGTACAGCTTGTTAAACTGTATAGCACAAGACATCCACGAACAACAGTAAACATTCCACATATTACCATGAATAATATAGTCACACAATATCAGAAATAAAACACCCATACACAACAATTGGGTGAATGATTGCTTGTATGCCAGTCGTGTGTGAGGAGGGAATTCTATGGAGGAACTCCAAGTCCTGATAGCTAGTCTTACAGGACATTGATCTGTAGCGCCTCCCTGAGGGTGATGAGCGGGATGAGAGGTCTGAGATGATCTTCGCTTGTTTGACAGGCCAGTCAGTAGAGATTCAACAGAGGGGAATGGGTTTGCTTATGATTTGGGACACCCTCAAAATGCCTTCATTTTCACAAGTCTTTCACTGAGTGATTTATTCTTATTTCAGTCTCATTTCATCTGAAACCAGGGTGAAAGATTTGAATATAAATTGAAGCACCTTCTCAAAGTGTTTTAGAAACGTTTTAAAGTATTTAGCGCCCTCTATCGACGACCCATAAACACGTCAACCCCTACCGGCGTCCTCTATTTACCTCGGAACCAGGAAGTACCATGCAGGTCAAATAGAACGTCCCACTTTGTTTCCTCATATCAACAACCTGTAGAAGGATGATGTGATGATTCACAAAGTTAAAAGTGAAATATGGCGGTTTACTTTCGACGTTGTCTCCTTTTTGTCGTCCTGGCAACTGGGACTTTGGGAGCTGGTAAGTCTTTGTAACATCAGTAGAGTCGGCGAATATGAGGACATTAGCGTGATTGCTAACCTACCCAGCTAGCTTGTCTATTGTGATTTTAAATAACATTCATCATTATGTTTGACTGACCCGTAGTTACAATAAATTAAAATGGCGTGACTGTCTTAGCCTTAAACATTTCTGATTCAATGTCTTTAATTCTCATTGTCTAGAAATTAAAATGTACACTCTGTTTCATTACAAAAAAGAAGTGAATCAGTTCAACTGGATCAGAAGTTTATCTGGATGGTTTATTTGGATTTCCAAATAAACTTCTGATCCAGTTGAACTGATTCACCTCTTTTTTGTGATCTCCATGCCTGGATTATTGAGCAAGCATCAAGACACTCTGTTTCATTGTATGTAGATTGATATACGACATGTATTTCATTTGTGGTCATCCAGTAACATTTGGTATTCCTAGTATGACTTCTTGATCTTTCTTTACACTTGGTCAGGAACTGTCTTTATTTTTGCTCCAGTATGTATGTAAATGTTTTGTCAACCCAAAACGAGAAGAAGAGTCCTCAATATCCACCCATGGTCTATTTACTGTCAATGTAAGCTTAGATGCTCCTGGTCAGGTTTTCTTTTCTGGGCATTTATCAATATATGTTCAGGTGTCTTAAGTCTGTGTATATGACTTCAGGGGGAGAGCTGACATTTGTATCCGAGCTGTCGTCCAAGCCTGCTCAGAAGTTGTCAAGATATGGCTGGTTTGGTAACGCAAGGCTACAAAGATTTCAGATTCCAGAGGATGCTGCAGTTGCTCGCTGGCTGTTTTCAGTAACCAGGAGCAATGGTTTCCATTGTGGGAAACATAATGTCACTGTGTAAGTTGCTATAATTTGCACTAGGACATCGTTCACTCGTCTCCTACTTTAAATCTCGTTTCTTCTCATGTTTTGCTTACCACACATTTTAATTGAAATCTTTTCACTCTTTTCAAACCTAGTTTATCCTATACTGCAGCAATAAGATACAATGAAATGTATTTATTTTCCTATGTTTATTCACCATCCTGTCTCTTACTTTTGTCAAGTCATATTCGATGGGGTGCCCCGCCAGTCATAGACCCTGTAGGTTTGACGTTTCCCAATGCAACACTGTGGAGCCCTGCTCTTTCTGTGACCCTTCTGGTGACTTCACGTACTTCCACAACATTTAATCTCTCCAATCCTGCCCCTGGCGACTGGTACCTTGCTGCCCATCTACCTCGAGATGACGGTCGTATAGAACAGAAGGTGTGTTCATATCTGCTTATCTTATTCAAAGAAAGTTTCCTAGGTCTTGAACCTCAAATAATTAAAATCCTGGTGTATAAACTTATTCTCACTCATGTCAGACAAGATATTTACTTTTTTATTTGTGTTTTATTTCTTTTTTAAGTTGAAAGATTTTTCCAATGCCCTTACAGTTCCCTAGAAGTCTGTTTAAAAATGAGGCCATAAGTTTTAAAATGAAGCCTAGTAGTGCACACCTTTGTCTGTGACATTCTAAACTCAATAACTTTGTTAGGCTTGCAAATATTAATTAAATTTCAATTTGATTTAATGCTTTCTTATTTAGTATGTGTTTAAGAAAGTCCTACATAGCTAATGTATGGTATAAGTAGTTAGTTTATTCCTGTGTCATGTGAGAAACAAATCACTGATGGAAGTAATCAGAATGTTGTGGTAAATCAACGTTTACCCCAACCTGTTCTGCTGGCATACTTGCAGGTTCTTGTAGTGTTGTTTTTTCTCATGCAAAGCTACAAAACCACATTCCTCTCCTTTATTCCCCTGACTTCCTGTTCATGTCTTGCTATTACAATGTGAAGTTCATTGGTCTCTACCAAAGGCTGATAATCATCGAGAAGTTAGTAAAATGTGTCAGTAAAACAGTAATAGGCATTTTAAAGTGATCCATCCATTCATCGTCATCTGAAGTTGGGTTGCGGACTCATGCCAGAGACCATCCCAGTGTTCAGTGGGCAAAACGCAGGGAAACAGCTTAGACAGGTAGCCATTCTATCTTAGGGCTTGAGAAGTTCTAGGTTCTATGTCTTATTCAAGGACACTTCGGCACAGTGGCTGACTACTGGATGTCAATCCTACCGCCTCAGCTATCCCCCCCCTATCTTAAATGATGTGCATCTGAAATGACATTATGGTTTCTGTTTCACCTTCTTTTTCTTGATGTGTTTCTCTCCTTGTTTCACTCAGTCACTCCCATTCTTTCTTTGCCACAGGGGTTTCCATCTTGTTCCTACTTTTTTCAACCTCAGCTGTCAATCAGAAGAGCTGTGGACACGACCATTTTACAACATGACACAACCCAAGTCCAAACAGCAGCCCCAGACAAACCTGCACGCCTCAAGTAAGACTGGCTGTTTCTGTGTCTTTGTATGTGTGTGTGTGTTTGTGTGTTTGAGACCATATTTCCTCTGCAGCTGCTGTGTTTTGATTGCCGGTAATTAACGGATTTTATGGACATTTCTTTAAAGAGATGCCATAACTGAATCATGGTCAATGTATATCTGTGCATTTCAGGTTGTTTGTTCCAGAGTTTGCCTCGTCTCTGTCTGTTTCTGTGGCTGACTGCTCTTGGGGGGAGGGACCAGAGCACGGAAACTGTTCATTGGTCCTTAGGCTTGGATCTTTTTCTGTACCAGAGGCCCCAGTGATAGTGAATTGCTCAGCCCTTGGCTGCTCCGCAACTCTCTCCACTCCACCATGGGACACCTGGATGAGGGTTGTTGTGGAGAGTGACCATGACAACCGCACCGTAACATTCAACATCACATCAAGCTATACAGGTGAGCAGCGAAACATACAACTACCGTGATGCACAAAAAGTTAAACTAACATTTTATTTATATTGTGCCTCCTGCTAAGAGTCTTCTTTTGTCTCCTTGTGTGTGTGCGTCTGTACGCTTGTGCGCATGTGTGTGTGCGGTCGTACGCCTCAGTTGGCTGTAAACCAAAGAGTGTCGGCCTTTTAGGTGATGATTACATCATCAAGCTCCAAAGCAACATCAGTGACGGCAACCTTACCTCAGCAAACAACAGCACAGTCCAGGCAGTTGCCTTTAGCAACTCATCATCACTGTTGTCGCCGGGATGTATGTGGCGTGTCCCTGTGGTCAGTGAGGAGCTGGATGTTTTGTCACTCCGCTTCACCCCCGTCAATGGGCCAAATGTCAGTGTTACACACATGAAGCCCACCCTGCTCAGCTACCCTCTGCCCATGCACACCAGCGGTGGCACACTCAACCTACAGCTCACACTTAATACTGTAAGCAACTCGGATCTGCACCCATCTGTCTCGGCATTGCACTGTTTTGCACTCCTCCCTAACGGCCCTCTGAAAATAATGTGTCATTTTGTTTGTATTTGTATTTAGACCAATATTACTATGGGGAACAGCAGCAGTGTGGTGGCTTGTTTCTCTCCGTGGGCCCCAGTCTTCAACCTCAACAATTCTCAGCCCTGCCGCACAGGTACCAGTTATTTGAATCATCTGTTCATGTCGTATAAGACTTTTAACGTGTTATAAAGATATTTTAGGGCTGCATAGCTCAGTGTAGAGCAGTCTTCTGGCAATCGGAAGGTTACAGGATCTATTCCCGGTCCTGCACAAAGCATGTGGAGGTGTCATTGAGCAAGACACTGAACCCCCTAATGGCTCCCCGAGCGCCATATGTTGGCAGCTCACTGCTCCTATACAATAGGATGGGTTAAAATGCAGAGAAGTTCAAATTTCCCCTTGCGGGACTGACAAGGGAATCTATCCATTTATCTAAATGCAGAGAATTCAAAATGTCCCCTTGTGGGACTGATAAGGGAAATTTTATTTATTACTTATTTTAACATTAGAAACATTTCTATTGATCTTAATATATTTGAGGACTGCATTGATTCACTGCTTCACACTGCAAAAGTTTTGGCATAACTTTCCATGACGTGTGTGCGTGCCTGTTTGTAGCTTCATTTTTAGGTTATGGAGTTCAAGTGAATGTGAGTTTTCCCAAGGCTGTGGTCAGGCTGCCTTTCCCTCAGCCAACAACATGGTACCTCACCTTGCAACTCGCTTGCAACAGGTAATATACACGCATATGGACATACACTTACACTTCATCTCTCTTTGTACACTGTTTCCTGTCCTGGAGTTTTGTCTTCATCTCGAATGTTGTATAACTTTATTTGTATGTGTCCCACAGCAGTGATTGCAATGACACATTGGTGGTTTCTGTGGTACCAGAGGTGTTTATCAGTGCCTGTGTGGAGGATTGTGGGACGTATGGTGAATGTAGATTACTGAGATCCTACAGCTACCTCTATGCTGCCTGTGTCTGCAAGGCTGGTATGACACACACGTACACAAAGACAAAACAGTATTTATGAGCACATTTGATCAGCTTATTCCCAAGTCTTCTTAAATCCTAAAGCATTTCTCAAAATGTGCTTGTATTGGTAAGGATGGGTACTAAAACCTGGTATTAAACGGGCACTGTGCTAAATTATTAAATACTGTATTGATAAGTTCCAAAGTCATCAGTTCGGCTATTGGTATTGGAGAAATTTCCTCATTTATTTAGGCTTATTATAAAACTATTCTTATTTTTTTCTTTGTTTTTTATCTTTAAAAAAATAACAGAAAGAATCAAATAAGAGTACAGTCAAATTAATGGATCTGTAAATCGCATTAATAAGAGTAGTTTTCCTGTAAATAATTTAACAATGCCCATCAGTATATATTAGCTGACAATGTATTTTATTGCACTTTATAAAATGGTAGAGAGGTCATCGCATCATCTAGCACATTGTGATATCGATGTTGTGAAGAATTACCGTCAACCATGCATTATTTTTGGCCTACTTTATAGATTGCATTCAGGCACTGGGTCTATCATATTCTTGACCAAAATCTTTAAATGCAATTAAAAAAGTATCCGTCAGAGAAGAAATAATGTGCTTCAAATTCTCAACTCGATTAAATAATCCAAAATATCCTGGAAAAAAAAAATTTGTGGGGGAAAATGAGTTGAAAAAAATAGCTGAAAATTAGTAGTTCTAATCATTACTGCATGTTCTTTTTTATACAGAATATTTGTAAAACTATATTTACATATCTATCAATAGAGGAAAACCAACTTCAATGATTCTATGGTTATTTCTATATGTCCTCTGTGTATACTTTTATTACATCTGTTTGTGTTTGTGCACATTCAGGTTGGAGTGGATGGGGATGCACTGACAGCTCAACAGCCCAATCCTACAGTCGTCAGTTGACAGCAACTCTATTGCTTACGCTCAGTAACCTGCTCTTCATGCCGCCCATCATCGTGGCCCTTAAGCGCCGCTACATCACAGAGGCCTCCGTCTACCTCTTTACCATGTTTTTCTCCACGGTAGTGCACAGATACACACATGCAAACATACAGACTCACAGCAAAAAAATGCTTATTTACATTCCTGTAAAATTTTGAATTTGTATTTTAATACAATGAAATCAACAGGTTTGATTTTTTAAAGTTCCATTATATCTATTTAATGCCTCTCCAAAGGCATGCCGTTTGCATCTATATATTTGGCATATTGACTAAATTATACCTTATAATGATGTAATATGTAGGGATTGAAAGTACCCTTGATGCATGTGTCCTCTTATCAGTGTGAGCAGCCAGATGCAGTGAGTGTGTGTTTCATGCATCAACATAACATAACCATAAAACATATATATGTCCTCCATGTTTATAGTTCTACCATGCATGCGACCAGCCAGGTGTGGCTGTGCTGTGTATCATGGACTATGACACTCTACAGTACTGTGACTTCTTGGGTTCAGTCTCTTCCATTTGGGTGACCATCCTCTGCATGGCTCGAGTCAGGGACTCAATCAAATATGTAAGATTCTGGCCTACTAATAATGTTATCACAGTAACTTACTTTCTACATTTTTAAAAATAATAATGGTGGTATCATGTTATTATTATTATTGTGTTTTAAAAAATGTGTTTGTATGTAGCCAGGGGACGGTCATTAATTTGCATCTCATTAGTTGTGCACATGTGTGTTTATGTGTCTTTGTGTATGTAGACTCTCTTCATGCTTGGGGCTCTGCTGATAGCCATGTCAATGCAGCTGGACCGCAGAGGCTTATGGAACATGCTGGGCC
Organism: Regalecus glesne; assembly: GCA_900302585.1. NCBI lineage: Eukaryota > Metazoa > Chordata > Actinopteri > Lampriformes > Regalecidae > Regalecus > Regalecus glesne. The sequence continues at coordinate 10,365 of OMLC01027787.1, read as the reverse complement.
CGGTCATCTTCGCTGTGCTGACCATGGTCACAGTTTGGGTAGGAGACATTCAGTGATCATTATCGAGTCTACTTCACACTACATTATAAATATTTGCTTTAGATGTTGTAATGCATTATTGACATTTATGTGCCGTGTGGGGGTTGCGGTAGCTCCAGAGTGTGTGCTTTAGGAATTGATGTGCCAGATAATATGGGTTCAAATCCAATGCAGGGCTTCAGGAAAGGCATCGAGCCTTAAACCTCCACATTCCATTGAAATCCGTGTCCACCCCCAAAATGTTGGGATTGATCCCGACATCTAAAAATCTACCTCATTTATGTGCACAGTGCATCTCAAAACCCCAAGTATACTGGTCTAGATATTTTGTCAATTGATGACGCACTGCACTGTGTCATTTTAATTAAACCTTCTGATCTAACTTGTCATGACCCTTGGAAATGAAGTGGGTACTTTCCTCTATCAGCATTTCTTCAGGGTGGACTCGATAAGAATTGAGTCCACTCTGACATGGTGGTGCAGCGGTAAGGACTTTTTTTCCCACAGCAAGAAGATCCTGGTTTGAATCTCATCCCAGGTCCTTTCTATGTAGAGTTTGCATGTTCTCCCTGTGTCTGCGTGGGTTCAATCGGGGTGCCCCCCTTACCTTCCACCATTAAAAGAAGACACGCAGTGACTGCAGAGGCAATTACGTTGAAGCTATAATCTGGTGTGGCGCATCAAATGGGGACATTTATATAAAAAGATGAACATGTTCCCTTAAAAAAAACATCCCTTGGGTCTGGGTAACTATTGAAATAAATAAAACGAATAATTATTATAATGGTGGTTAGGAGCTTATAAACAACAATGAGGGTATGAGAATTAGATAGCAAACTACCAGTGAAAATCAGCTATCGTGCTTCTACTGATATGTCCTCTACTGTGTGTAGGTCTATCGGGGTGTGAGGCGGCGACATTGCTACCCGCCCTCCTGGCAACGCTGGGTTTTCTACCTGATCCCTGGGCTCGGCTGTGCACTGATTGGTGTGTGTGTATACATTTTTGCTGAGACGGAGGACAACTACTACTATACACACTCACTGTGGCACATCTTGGTAGCCAGCAGTGCGGTGTTCCTGTTACCACCCAGGGAGAAGAAGGACAAGGAAGAGTGGGGCTGGACCCAAGGCTGGAGCTTGAGCTGGCGACCCAGGGTTTGTGGGTATACACTCTGTCATAATGGTAAGGAGGAGCTCTACACTGTCACATAGAAAAGGATGCTGGTGCAACTTATGCATTCACATTGCGGAGACATACAGCATTCATGATCTACATTAGAACTTGCATACACACACGGACACATACAAACAAAGCTCAGGTGTGAACAACACTGCTTATGTGTTACAGGCCACTTCGCATTTTACCTTACCACGAGGTGAAACTCAGAGTTGTACATATTGTATATGTACATGTTTTACTGGGATAGGATATGAATGTTAAAATATGTATAAGAGGTTACTGAAGTGTCAGATTGATCTTTTTAAAAAAAATCAAAACTATTGATGAATTTACCCATATGCTATATTTATAATTGATGTAAAATATTCCTTAATGTTGTCCTGCCCAATTTTTTCCTACTGGCCAGGATAATATTTGAACAGTGGTTCAGATTTTTAAACCGTGTTGTGTGCACTTGATTTTACCTACTGTAGCTCAGTAAATGTGGGGCGTTCACTGTAAAGCACTTTCAGCGGTCGCTAGACTAGAAAAGTGCTATATAAAAACAAGTCCATTTACCGTTGAGGCGGCTGTTTCACACAGTCCTGAAAGTTTTTTTTCCTTGCTGACACGTTGACTTGAAGATATATGCTCAAATGAAATTATCGAGCTTTCCTTAAAAGCAACACCTTTTACTACTCGTTTGCCAAAGTATCCATGCCTTTTCAACACTTCCCTTTATTTGCTGTCATAAGTGTGGAACGACAGATGTGGTTGGAGCCAATATAACAACTGTTTCATACTTGAATAATGAATATAAACCTTTAGTTTTTATTGGAAACACTATAGAAGTGACATGAAGTGTATAGTGAAAATGGACCTGGATCAGTGTTTCCATCACGATTATTTACCTTTAATGAGTGGGGGCAGAACTGATGGGCTCAGGATTGAGCTAGGGTCACAGAATAAAACCCTTTAACAACCACATCTACCCAAAAGTCCTCAGGAAACACTGATTGGGATGCAAAGGGATTTTTGACTCATTCCGAAACCAACTGCGGGCGAGGTTGTGGTTTATTCCAATCCCGGTTCATAGATGACTGTTTGATGCTTTCATTCAATAGCATTGGTTTCTTCCCCACCAACTCCCACTCCCCCCATACCTAGAATTTGTCTTCCTACCATGAAACCTTACAGACTCTTATTAATCACTGAAGACGGGAACATGCTGAGACAATTTAAAGAACCCCAATTTGGCTATACCGACTGCTGCTTAAAATCATACGGTCCGCACTGTGTGCAAATTAGGACAGTTTACCACGAGTCCCTAGCCTCATTATCAAGCTTTTGATCAACTGGAGCCGTCATGATTATTTTACAAAACATATTTGAGTTTTACCATTTGAATCTGGACATGATATCAGCTCATCAGCAAGTGTGTCCCTCGTGTCTGCAGTCATAACAAGGGTGCTCGCCTGCAACTGTAATCCATGATCAGTTGTTAAATGTGTGATGCCGAATCTTTGCCGGACTTTAAAAAGTCTTGTAGCGTGTTCGAGGCTTACGATTGGTTCTGAAGCACTCTGATGATGGTGGAACAAAGATGCTACTGTGTAATGTATATAGCCCATATGAGTATGGATGGGCCCTTAATGAATGTAAGTTCTAAATGTCTCCTTCTTTTTTCTTTTTGTGAATGGACACATGTGGATGTTTGAGTATTTATGTGCACCTGTGTACGGTCCAGTGTATCTGTTGAAACAACCTTATTTATTTAGACATGGATAATTGAGTTACTACTGTCTTTGGTGTTAGATTCCTTGTCCCTTTCTTGTATAAGTCTTGATTCTTTTTACCCACCCCCCTTGTGATTTTGCACATATTTAAACAAAGCTGTATATTATTATTTACATGCCTATTTACACTTCAGCCTTCCTTTTAATGTTGGGGGAAATGGCTTTAGAGTGTATGGGAGAGTTTGGACCATTCCACAGTTTTACACTTCTCTAGATTTTCAGAACAAACTCCAGCAGTGCATTCCTCAAGTGGAAGGATGAAGAAATGTTTGATAGAAAACCATTTAACTTCCTCTACGTACTGTACAGTTACTTTGAGACAAAATCAAATTTACCAAAAATAAATTTAGCATAAAGACAAAAGCTTCTTTGTGAAGTTATTGAATGTTTGTGCACACCACGCTCAATGCTGCCCTCCCCCCAGACACACAAACACAACAGAGGTAGGGGGATAGGGAAAAGAGAAGTAGATAATCCTAATCCTCAGTAATACAGAAAGTGCTTATCTGAAGTGGTGAAATGCACATTTCTCTGTGTGAGTGTATGTTTGTGCAGGCATGTGTGTCTATGTGTGCGTGTGTTGTATCCGTATATAGCTTACTTCCATTAGTAAATCTGGTGGGTTCTTAGGTTCTGCAGGGCGCTACAGGTCACACAACACAAGTCATAAAGATAATGGCTGGTGGCTATTTGTGTTGAGTGCATTTTGAGTCAACTGGAAAGCAGAGTTAGAGTAATGCCTCTTTTACTTGAATTGCAAAAAAAATGGATCACATGACAACCACGTGATACAAGAGAAGCAATTCAGAATCTGATATTATGTGCAGATATTTTGGGCCCATCACGTATAATATCTTTTGGTTGAGTTTGAGGGTCTTGTATGTAACCCATTTGATCTGGATCCTGATTCATTCTCCACCTTGCCATGTCAGCATGACCACAAACAGCCAGCAGATGGACCTAGTTCAAGAGATGAAGCAGACTACGGGCAGAGGGAGAAAAATTAAAATAAACCATCTATTAGACAGAAAAGAGAGTATGGGAGGCAGAAAGTGGGTGAAAGTGGAGCACCAGAGAATGGAAAGGGAATGGTTTCATACTCCAGGGAGAGACAAGGTGATACCTTGCTGAACAGACCTGGACAACATTTTGCCAATTAGGTCTCTTATTTGGTTGAAGCCGTTTGAAGTAGCAAGCAAACAATACCCAACATGTTTGCACCGTTTCATTGCTCAACACTGCTCATCTGAAATGCAAGAGCGGTAGAAAAAACCCAAGAGAGGCATTTCTACTATTTGATCCGGGACTGGAGAATATGGAGATAATAACGGGACAGGGATGAGAAGGTGGAGAAACGGAAGGGGATAGAGGATTAAAAAAAGTGAAGACCAGTTAGAAACAACGCACACACTGACCACGCCAGCATGTGGAGTTGAGAGAAAAACGCAGCTGATTGTGATAATGACATTTTATTGGCATGAAAACATGCTTGAGCAAAGTAAGTCAACAAGCAATGACGACAACCGCAGCAACCGTCACACGGATAAGCTCCAGCATCGGGGATGAATGGAAGAAACAAGCCATGGGGTAACCAAAGACACATGCTCACTCAAAATTTCCTCTAAATGCCTATCGTACATACTTTGCGTATCTATGAACAGGGCTCTTCCTCTGCCGTACTTTACGTATCTCTAGGAATAGGCCTCTCTATCTACCGTACTTTACGTATCTCTATGAATGGGCCTTTCTCTACCGTACATTACGTATCTCTAGGAACAGGCCTCTCTATCTACCGTACTTTACGTATCTCTGTGAATATGCCTGTGTCTACCGATCTTTACGTATCTATGAATATGCCTCTCTATCTACCGTACTTTACGTATATCTATGAATAGGCCTCTCTCTACCGTGCTTTACGTATCTCTAGGAATAGGCCTCTACCGTACGTTACGCATCCCTATGAACAGGCATCTCT
>OMLC01027772.1:12060-28921 GCA_900302585.1 Regalecus glesne | reverse complement strand
GTGCCATGCTGCTCATATGCTCTCACTGAGTGTAATTTTGTAACAGGATGACACTGCAAGATCTGCAATCAGCTGTTTCCAGATCTCTTTCCCAATAATAATAATCATCATCATCATCATCATCTGCTTTATAGGGACAGTGTATATCAATGAACGTCTAGAATGTAAATACACCAGATTTAGCACCGGGCTAATTTTCCTTTTAAGTGTCCTTGAGCAATTAGGGGTTTAGTAGCCTGTTCATAAGACACTTAAACACACTTTCTGAAGGAACCGGGGATCAAACCTGAATCGTAGTATTACTAGACCACTGCCCTATCGCCTGAGCGTTGCTGCCCCACAAAAGTTTAATCAGTTCTTCTGGACAAAATGTTGTGCCCAATAGAACCGATTAAACTTTTTTGCTATTTCTTTACATGGATTATTCAGCAATGCAAGAAGACATTTCAATTCATTTCCGCGAGGACCATCTTAAACTTTTTATGCGAGTACGGGTGAATAGCAAATACGATGGTAGACCGTAGGATCCACCCGAGATTCAGCCTAAGATATAGAAAGAGTGGGATTACACCCAAGAGCATACAAATGTAATCCTCAGTAAAGGGCTACTGAGTTAACAAGCTCCTCAAAAAGACACAGACAGATGTTGAATGAACAAGTGAGACAAATTAAACTTATCATATATGCTTTGAAAGCCAAACAAGACCAGATCATTCAGACAGCTGCATTGTGTCTAGAAGAGATCACTTTACAATTTGTTTTGAGTTCACCGAGAAGGCTCGTCTAGTGCAATACTGTATTTTAGTTTTTTAGTTTTTTAAATCAGGCAGCAAAAGAAGTTCAACCTACTTGCTGCATATCAGTCATCGGCAGACAACTCTTAATAGTGGACAGACAGACGCTAGACCCACAATGATGATGTGGACAAATCGGTGAAAAATCTGTCTGATAAACAACTTGCCCACACAGAGAAGTCATCCTTGCTGTTGTTCCAAGGCAAATCCTGATAGTGGAACTGACGTCCTATCCAGAGACACCACCGAGCCATTAGCTCAGATATTTGGATGTCACCTGGGTTAAGATTAAATCTAAGCAGCTGACAATTGATGGATGGAAGGAAGTACATTTCGCCAACCACATTAACTCAGTGGACAACTGCATCAACTTCACCAGGGAGGATGCGAAAGATGACAAGTTAGCCCATTTAAACTGTGAGATTGCCATTGCTGACGGGGGATATTTGATTGTTGAGGTTTACCGTTAACCCACATACGCCGATCAACACTTAAGGTTTCACTCTCATCAGCTGGAGCACAAACTAGGAGTCTTCCGGACACTGTACCACAGACCTGGCAATGTCCCCAACATTCCCATGTTCATAAGCATGCGGACGCCTGCATTGATTCAGACTGATGAAATGTTTCTTCCAATGAATGTGTCCAAATAGACAGATTCAACTTTTTTTGTCATTGATGTTAATGCCAAGGACTTCACAGTGCCAATAACCGTTCAGTTAAATGGAGTCATTTGAAACACAACATATGGAGTTATTGACACACAACATTAGCTAACATCATATGGGCAGGGTGGCCAGCCATCGGGGTTTGTGTTGATATGCAAAGCCTGGATTCAGACAGAATGGGGCAATGTCTCAAAAACACAAGTCCTCTCATTCATTCATACTGGAACAGTGCTTGCTACAGTGTTCTGCCAAAAAATACTGTAGCATCCAGGAGAAAAACTTGGCCCAGAATCAACTTTTGCCACAACATAACCTGACGTCACGCTACAATGGTCACTCACTAAGTCAGTGATAAGAATGAAGTTTCTCATGTGGCCTATGATTGTTGCCATGGCCCATTGCAGCAATCACTGATCACCATGAGCCATGTAGGGACACATCCACAATGCCAAACACTGAAGTAAAGCTCCATTATTGCCTGATTCTATAGGAATCCAGCCTAACTTGTTTTGAGGTTAATGACTTGGCTCTTAATAAACACATGTACTTCCATAATTGTTAACCCTTCCTGGTCCTGACACCTCATAAGAATCAAACTACCAACTGCTGCTGTGTCAGGTCGATTGTACGCTTTTAGTATTCCCTGTGCACGGCTAAATCAAGTCAACGGTATGGAAAAGCAGCTGAAAAAATGGGAGAAAACGTGTTAAGGGGATTTGAGGTTCGGCTGGTATAGTTTGGTCAGGAGGTAAGAAAATCATCATGTTGTCTGGGTTATTGAGTTAGGGTAACAGTTGTTAAATTTCAAATCAAGTGGGGTTGAAGGCAGTGACATTTTTACCATTAGAAAACAACCCCCTCAACCACCAATACCCCCTGCACTGCACTCCCTTTACTTTTTACTTTCACTGAAAAAGTCCCAATAGCGTCTACACAGCATCAAGTGTCTAAAAAAACTTGGCCTGAGGCCCCAAATCTTCAGGGGCTTCTACTGGGGGGGGGTCATCACAGGGAGCCTGGTAACAGGCTGATTCACCACCTGGAAAAGTAGCTGTAACAGAAAGGACTGCAAGGCATTGAGTAGGGTTGAGCACGCAGCCCAGCACATCACTGGATGTGAGCTGCCCAGTCTACAGGAGCTGTATATCCAGTGGTGCCAAGTCCCTGGGGGTCATTGAGGATTCAGCAGACACAATGCCCAATTCTCCCTGCTAAGCTAAAGGAGGAGATACAGGGTACTCCTAGCACACACCAGCAGACTGAGGAGTAGCTTCTTAATAAATAACACGCACAAAAATACAAGTGCAACCTTACCATCTCTGCAATATCCGATTACTACCAGTGCAGTATATTTGACCACTGATCATTACAAAAACCCATAATTTATTTTAATAGTTGATTTGACTTCTATTCTTACTTTATATCTTATTCTGTTATGCCTATCGCTTTACACACCCACACACACACACACACACACACACACACGCAGTTGTGACATTTCTCATCATATCTTTTGTGACCGTCGGGAGTAATTAGTTTGAAATAAGAACACAACTGCCCTAGTCCATTAAAATACCTCTCCTCCAAACTAGGGCTAAAAGTTAAAGCTACAATCCTCAAGACTAACATGAAGACACATGTCCTGTCGCAGCTAAGGTAATAGCTAATCCACAAATATTCAAATCATCAACTCGTTTTACAGTCAAAGGACTTACCCAGGAAAACCAGTATGGCATATAAGGTATGCCATACCTAATGGAGATGAAATCGATTGACAGTGCTAAGTTTGATGTAGAATAAGGCTGCTTCGATTAATTCCACATAATCAATGACGACAATGAAAATTGACAATATTTAAACAGACTTTAAAAAACTTTTATGTTGTTCCTTTTTGATTTTTGATTTTTTTTAAATTCATTATAACAAATGTTTCTCTTCATTTCTCTATGTAATCGCTGCACGCATATGTGCACGCATAATGTACGTCGTTTTTGACTTGTCGTTGGTTAGCTGCATTCAATAAAGAAAAAACGCTAGACAGCTGCAGCAGTTGGTCCAACACAGTTGCCAAAGAACTTCACTGTAAAAATAAAAAAAATAAAAATTAAAAAGACCCAAAGCTTTAAAGTATGGAAGTACAAATTATCGCCCAACAAAAAGAGGGTTTGTACACTGTGCAGTCTCAAAGGCAAACCATAACAGCACTGTGGCTGTGCTCAAACACCTGAAGAACAAACACACAGAGGCTAGTCTTGATGATGGATTACCAGAAAAGGCAAAACCAATGTGTCATCTATTCATGATTAAATTAACATTAGTAGGGTGAACTTCTGGATACATTTTAACCTTGTAGCTATTACCTACTCATTATTGAAGTCATAATGTCATCGGCCTGCTACCTTAGAATTTCCTCTAAATAAGTGTTTCAGAAAGAGTGTAGACTAGAATCTTGGCTTATCCAGTGTTCCAGACAACTTGGGAGTCAAGGGTTTCCAGTATCCTACAAGAAAAAGTACAATGGAATGCCAATAATCGTTGGAAGTTCCAACATGTAAACTTGGGCCAAACAGTTGCCTGACATCATACAACAACGGAGGTGCATGGTCTAAATGGGAAACCATCAACTAAAAGACAACCTAAAGTATGTTTGCCTGTATATAGTTAAAACATACTATCATATATAATATCATAAACATCTCCTGCATGTAATTTATTTCTCCAAATACGCCATCGATGTTATTAGATAGCTAGTAACATTTAACAATTTCCAAGTCATCCTCTCTTGCACCAAGGCTATTCATCTTATTCATTTATACATGTAGGGAGGTTACATAGCAGTCAACTCAATTGTCTATTATTAGCCAAAAAACACCACTTTGTCTTGGTCAGCCATGTTTTCTGTTTACGTTTAGCATCATACACCTGAAATGCTTGGAGGTTGGAAATCGTTAAATTCGACTGAAATTCAGACCTCAGACTTAGAATGGAAAACAACATTGTTCTATGATGATCGGTATTGGCAAGTGTGTGTGATGGGCTTATTGGGACATTTTCCTTTTATCTGATCATTTTATTTTGGCATTATTTTCAAGATGTTTACTCTCACTCCGGTTGTACAAGTACAATCATGGGAAATTCTTAGGCTGGGAGACTCCTAAGCACATTTCTTTATGTAGGGAGTACCTTGAATGCCATAACATCAATATAAAGGTGTAAATAAAAGGGACAAGACATCAATATCATCATTACTTGTTAAATAACTGATGCACATATTTTACTCAACTTTCTCTCATCAAAAGGCAAAGTGGCATGTTTACCAAAAAGTAATGATAGTGTCCTCAACATGATCAAAGATACGAAACTCCTGTAAATGAGGTTTCCATGCTAATGGTTAAAACATTCCAACCAGGCTACATTCTCCCCGAAACAACATGCTTCACCAACATGATGGATAAAAAAAAATAGAAGAAGACAATCAAACTTGTTCTCACCTCTTTCACTTCTGTGGTGACTTTACCAGCAGATGCATGAACAAGTATTGCCACCAAGGCATATTTGAGCATAACTAGCCATTTTCTTAACAATGGCTCAGAGCTCATAAGCCAGTTTGACTACTAGGCTACTTGGAGACACTGCAATGAGTATTGCATCCTGGATTGAGAAAGAAATTGAGAGGCCAGGAATCCCTGCAAGTAAATTCCATGCTGTGGTGTATAACAGTGCAGCCAATATAGTAGCAGCCCTCAAATTGTTGGAAGAGAGGAATGGGATTATTTTCAATCTGCCGTGCTGGCTGGCCACACATCACAACTAGTGGTAAATCGTCCACTGAAGAATACACAATTGCCAAAGTAATTGGAGCAGCAAGATGGTTGGTGACAATTTTAAAGAAGGGCCACGGATATTTTCTTGATTGTTGGCTTTGACACAGATATGCCTCCCTCCTGAGATGTGTTCTTGATCTGCCCAAATGTTGTAAAGGAACCATGGAAAGAATTCTTCAGTCATCCACCACAATTATTTTCCATAGTCTCCCATGCCTTTTGCTGTTCCTGAGCTCACCAATGTGTTCTTTCTCTTTAAGAATGTACCAAATAGTTGGCTTGGCCATACCTAGTGTTTGTTTTGATTTTCCAGTCTAAGGATGGCTTGCTGACTGGTGGCGACAGCTCTTTGGGCTTCATATTGAGTTACCAGCAACAGATTTCAAGTGTAAATGTCCTACTTGACACCAACTTTAGACATTTTATCTGTTTACATGTGAATGAAATAATGAAGGAATAACACACACATGGCCATGGACCAGCTGAGCAGTGAGATGTCCAGTTATGTCTGGCCCCTTGAAAAGACAGGGACCACATATAAAAAGTGCTGTAATTCCTGCATCATTCACATGATTTGAATGTAAATACACTCAAATTAAAAAGGTGAGAATCTGCACTTTGAACCCATATTCATCATTTAATTTCCAATTCAAATATATTTGTGGTACACAGCTAAAATAACAAATTTTCCAATGTCAAAATATCCATGCGACTCTCCTCACTACCTGCACTCATTCAAGGTTGCTGAAGTCCACATAAAAGTCAGCCTTTGACAACACCCATGAGCAGGCGTTTGAGGTTGCTGCACTACAGGAAATCTCAGCAAGCTAATTGGTTGAGATACTGCTACAAATACCAGTGTAATTGCAGCTTCCTGGGATCTCAGGTTTTGGAGACGGAAACTCCTATCCTCAGACGAAAGCCTGAAACTGCAGGTGAAAGTGCAAGACTTTGCACCAGAAACAAAAGAGAAAAGCGACAGAAGAACAGCAACACTAGCACATCCACAGAGGCCCAAAAATCAGCAGGTGTTAAAGAGAAGAGGTGTTCATCTTTGCTGGATGCATTGCTTTGGGTCAGACTCAGAAGAAACATCCAGCCAGAATGACAGTGGGGAAAATGCAGCTGTCATAGTCATTCAGTGAGAGAAGACATCCTCGAGTATTTTGGGGAACACCGTCTACCAAGAACTACAGATCTTCTGCGGGGCAAAAGAGGTATGGTTTCCCTCTCTTGCTGTTCTGGCAAAGTCTAGTTTGTATGTACCTGCTACAGCACCTTTACGTCCCTTCTCTGTAGCTGGAAACATAGCTTCCAAGAATAGAGCCAGCCTTAGTCCACGGCAAGTGGACACATTGACATTCCTATATTACATATATTAGATTATAAATTCTATATTATATTACATAACATTTTATTTATTTATTTTAGATCATCAGTCCCACAAGGGCGAATTTGCAACTATCTGCATTTTAACCCCTCCCATTGTGGGGAAGCAGTGAGCCGCCATCATATAGCACTAGAGGAGAAACCAGGAGTTCCATGTCTTGCTCAAGGACACCTCGACATTGTTTCTGCAGGACACGGGAAAGAACCTACAACCTTCCGATCACCAGAAGACTGCTGTACCCACTGTGGTATGCTGCGCGGAATTTTAGACTAATTCTGTTATATCCATCGCTTCGTATATTTTTCTTTATACTATTGCTTTATATTTTTGTTTATGTATACACACACTTCTTATTATATATCTTATTTAACCTTTAGCTCATGTTTTTGTAATGCAGTCTCCCAGCGTAAGAATTCTACATGATCATGCTTGTACAACCCGAGTGACGATAAACATGTTGAATCTTGAATATGTCTGACAGATGTTTGATTCCAAAACTTGAATTGGACACTTTTCTGCTACACTAAACGTGTTACACTTTGATATGCAGACCTAATATTTTTTATTTGATGAAAGAAACTTGGATTTCTTTTGGAATCACACTGCTGATGTTTTTATTCATGATGGGAGTTGACAGTTTAAACCCAGTTTGGTACTTTAATTTGTAAACCTGTGTTCATATTTCATTTTGTGCTGTATGACATAGTTTGCTGTCAAATACATTTAGCTTAAATGAAATGTTCGATTTGATTTTGTTTAAGGATAAGCAATCCTTTAGATTAGGGGTGTCACCACGATATACCAGTATTGATGATGGTGGTGATTTTAATTACTACCACAGAGTGTGTGGCAACTATTGCCATTTAAACGCATGTCTTGAAAGAAATATTTAAGTACATGGTCTGGTTAGTGAACATTAAATCAGTGTAGCAGAGTGGTTAGTTGTTAGCCATTGGTCTCGCTCACAAATTTTGACCCGAGCTCCCAGTAAATGACTGTCAGCTGAGACAGTATTGATTGCAGATATTAGGCATTATAGATTTTTTGCTTATCAATTCAGCTGGATCTCTTTTCCCAATCTGTGAAGTGTTATTTTTTCTTTTTTTAACATCATGATATTGTACTTTTTCCCACCGTCCTACACTTATACATATTTTGAGTGTAATTCACTTGCCACAAAAAATAGATTAAATCCACAATAAACAAAGTTGAAGATGAATTTGAATGATGGCATTATTTTATCTTCAATGGATATCTCAAAATCATGATAACCCTAGTTTAGATTAATCGACTAGTCAGTAAAATACTCAATGGAAAAATAGGTGTTAGTGGCAGCCCTAACTCAGAAGCCAGGTTGCTGTGCAGGTTGTGGTTGCTGGAAAGGTTAGGAAGCTACATACAACAGCACAGGAATTAATTTGTGGAATACAGGGGAGGCAGTTGGACGGTTGCAGGTACAAGCCCCACACCTACACAGAAGCTTATCGAAGTCTCCATGAGCAAGACACTGTTCCCCTAATTGCTTCAGCCTGTAATGGTATGGCGACAATTCAAGGGTGTGTCTCTGCCTTTCGCCCAATGAGAATCGAGATAGGCTCCAGTCCTCCCCCCATGACCGATTCTGAATAAGCGGGTGACAATGGATGGATGGAATATAAGAGAGGGTTACAGTGTCCCAACAGACACTTAAGGCTGGCTCATAAACATACCTCTCATACAACAAAACCTATCATGAATTTCACTTGTTCAGGTGAGTTTTGCATAAATGCTGGACAAACACATTTAAATTCTAGACCATACTTATTGAAAATACAGAAAAAAAATTAAAACAAAAATATGTATGCCCTCCAAAAAAAGTTGTCTTCTACTTCAGTGCATCAATGAGGTAGGCAGGAAACAATATCCTGCATGCATACCCAATGCTAAAGCCCAATGTGGAAATAAGATACTCTTTTAGCCCATCTTAAAAAAATTATTCAACTCATGGTTTCACACCAATTAGCTATGGCATCATAAGGCACAAAAACAAAGTAAAAAGCTAAGTTAGAGACATGGTGACCACATTACTTCCATACCTCTGCAGAATCTAAAGCCAATGAAAACTTGTCTCATGTGTAAATGTATATGCTATTTATTATAATAATAATAATAATAATAATAATAATAATAATAATGATTCCCTTAACAGTCCCGCAAGGGGAAATTAGGATTTCTCTGCATTTTTGACCCAACCTATTTTATAGGAGCAGTGAGCTGCCAACATGTGGCGCTCGGGGAGCAGTTAAGGGTTAAATGTCTTGCTCAAGGACACCTTGACATACTGTACTCAGGACCGGGGATCGATCCTGCAACCTTCCAATTGCCAGACGACCGCTCTACCCACTGAGCTATGCCGCCCCCCTTATAAACATGGATGACTCAAAAAGCATTATTCAAATAAGATGCACTATTTGCCATAATTGAAACATGCCTAAAAAACTGACTGACAGACTCTAATTCATCTACCAGGACTCTGTGGATATGATCTGATCACATAGTGATGGACAGTACCCTCTTGCCAGCAGTGTTTGATTCTCTCCCTCACATCCAATTGTGTGAACAAGAACTGATCAAATCCAAGCAGCTCAGTTATCACTGTTACATAGATTTGGGTTTCACTTAATTAAATAAAGATATCAAGAACTGAAGGGAGTGAACGAATTGAACATACTTATTTTGTTGGACACAATACTGCAAACCTAAGAGTAAACAAAAAAAGCACTACAAGGCCTTGGTCCAAACCATCACTGTGCAATCACATTATAAAACACACGAAAACTGTCTCACATCACAAATCGTAGATAGCTAATGCAAACTTGGCCTTCTAGTTGTCAATCAACATGTAACTGGGTAGTTTACTTACATTGCCAGGGAGATGAAGAAACCAAATAAAAGACACACCATAATCCACCACTGTGATCAGACCACACAGTCAGATTAGTGCACATTCTAAGTGCATATAATGATAAGCGAGATCAAGATGTATTTTTTGTTGGCTTCGGTTAGAATGTCGTTGTTTTGATAACCATTACTGGGACAGGTCAATAACAGACCACACCTACTTCCAATTCCACTGCTCAATGTGATATACAATACCTTGATCTGGAGTGAGCAAATGTTCAGCCATCCAGTTCCATTTTTCAAGACTTGTGTAAACTTCACGACTTAAAGCACAGGGTTAAACTTATGAAATGCATTAGTGCCTTCTAAAAAGTTATAATTAATATTCTAAACATAAGCGACATGTTATTCTATATTCATATATTGTCGTCATGGACAGACTTTTGACATGTCTTGATCATCAGAGAGAAGACACAGCACATCTGACACAACTGGAGATAGTAAAGAGGGAAAGTGATGGATGAGGGAATCAGGAGGAACCAGCAGTGTCAGAGAAGCAAGAACACGCATCAATCATCCATCATCAATGTGGCATCAACAGAGTATGAAGCTTCCTATTTATTTTTTATGTTAAAGTCACCTTTTTTTTTTAAAGCATGAAACTGTCACTAGCTAGGGAAAAGAGGACAATATAGAGCCTCTATCCTCCAAAGAACACTGAAATTTCCCACACGTTACAAACACGTACTAATAACAAAATATAAGTTAAGCTCATCAACAATATTATCAGCAATTACAGACAAGTCTTTCTTCAGAAGACATTTTTTGGGTCTATAAAGTTACTAACGAAGTTACCATGCACATTTGCAGAAAGTACTGTACTCTGACTACTCAACATTACTGAACTCACTGCTGGTGCAATCAAACTTGTGTTGAAAGTTTGTCACTATGTAAACAATTTTTTTTTATGATATAAGTTTGGGTAGTGGCAACCTCAGATATTTCAAAATGAAGATAGTGTCATAATCAACACAGACATAACATTTCTGCATCATGTCTAATCAAGCTAAAAGATAACTTGGTCCATTCCATCTATAACAGTGCAAAACTTCCTATTTGATCAGGAAATAAATGTTTCACTCCACATCTAAATTTTAGCATGCCCTGTCACAACCACCATTATCAAAAACAAACTACACAGAAACGAAACAAACGGATCAGTGCGCAATGATAACTGTAACTGGCTCAATTGCAATATTTAAGGACAAACAAAGAGTGTAATTCCATAAATTGTCACCTGAAGCCGTGGTCCAAATATTCTATCCACTTTATGAACTGTGTGGTAGGAAATTATTTTTCAAAACTAATATTCCATATCTGTGTAATAAAGTTACATATGATATGTTTGGGGATTGGTGAACACGCCTCAAAAGATTCTTGCTACCCCCTTTGCAAATCCCATGGTGGTTTTGCAGACAGCTTCCTTCGGTCTACTTTTCATCCATTTATCTTTAAAACCAATAACACTGTATTCCCTTGATATTTGGGGACTGTTTGGTGATATGAAAATAAAAGAATACCAACCAGCACTGTTCTGACATGCAAGTTTTTGTTGAGACGCTGTGAAGCAACACACAGGTCACACCAGTTGTCCATTTCACACTACTATCACTTCATCCGTAGAACTCTCCCACCTGTTTCTTCTTCTAAATTAAACTTTAAAGTTCTTTCTTTTACTTTTAATTTCAAACACTAATGTCTATTTGACAGCTGTAGCATTTGTGTGGTTGCATTAAGTTAGTTGCAGTAATAACTGTTCTGCTGTACGTATAAATCTATAGGATTATGGAACTGATAATGGGTTTGTTTTCAGATTCCTCACTCATCTGTGTGTGTGTGTGTTTACACTTTTAACCCCGTGTTACACATGCCAAGTGTTGAGTGGTGTGAAGACTAAGATTGTGTTGCAAAGAGAACACAACTTTTTAAATCACATTTCCTATGTCATGTTTAAAGTTCCAATGAGACAGCATTTAAAGCACTATGAACCTGTATGGTAATGTATATCCAAATTAAAACGAACCGTCAAAAACATTTTAACAGAGTAAATTTCTACAATAACTTTAAATATATATGTAATTAGAGTGTAGATCATAGAGGTTGACACAAACGTAAACACAATTTTCTTGCTATGAGATCTTACAACATATAAATGACTGATGGTGCCAAAGGCATAGGTGCTGGTGAGCATTGCCTTGTTACTGTAACCTGTGGCTATCAACTGCATGGTTACAGATTGAGCAATATTTTTGAGACACGATCACCAAGATTTCTTGTTATAGCTTTGTTAGGGCTGCGTGGGGGAAGGGGGTCGACAGTTTTTGTTTATTCACGCATTGCCACGACACTTTTGGTGAAATCACTCAAATGAACCTGCTAGAAAAAACGACGTTACTGTTAATGTAACTGATAGGTAAAACGGTGGTTGATTGACTAACCGTGCACCCAGACACAAGGGGTGGAAACACATGGCTGAAAGTAGAGGAAACCACGTTGTCTCAGCAGTCTTCACCCTAAGCATGCACATTTCGTGAATATTATTGTTATATTATCTTATTTTCTCTTGGGCCTTTCACTCATAAAAGATAACCACCTATGTATCTTTAAAAGTGAGGACACCGGCCTGTATATTACAGAGCGGAGAACGACAACAATGATTAGTGAATTTGTGTGACCGTGAGGCGGCCGCAGCCATGTTGGATCTTATTTAAGCTAATTAGCTTCCAAGCTAACGTTAGCCCGGTGCACATTCGTTCTTACAGCTAACAAGCTAGCGATTGCACGTTGCATGGCAACCTGTCAATAGGTAAGATACGTCCATTTGAACATCTTAAAGTTAATAATTACGGTATGTCTGATCGTGAAAGACGCAGGAATTAGTTATATGGCAGTATTGTCCTCATGCGTTTGGCTTGTGAAGCACGTGGAGAGAACACGTGACGTTCCACAACAAAAGTGTTCATTTAAAGACTGAAATGGATCGTCCTGCTCCTAGTTCACACTTTAACACTGAACTTTGCATTTCCCTCAGTCAAACACTATGTTGACTGGGTTTTAACGCACACAGTGACTGGAGGTAAACTGTGCGCCTGGCCCTGTTCAACGGGTAAAGTCTAGTCAGCTTGGGAGTAGGGCTTGGCGTCTGTGTAGGCCAAAAGGAGACTCGTTGCTATTGTTAGCTCTTAGCATTTAGAGAGCCAACCTCTACGATTGTCATTGGGTCAATACGTGTCATGGGGTAATACCTTGGAACTGAGCATAAAACTACCGGCTTCTTTGATTAAAGCTGATCGGCTAAAGTAAGAACCGGACACGGTCATGACAACTAAACTTGACAATAATACACTAGCTTGTTGTCGCATGATAGGAGCCAAGTTGTCACTTAAAGCCACCACAACCATCGTACAGTTGAAAACGGAATAGCTGACTACAGGGATGCAACCATATGACCACTGACAACGTTGTCAAATCATGCCAACCATTATCTGTCATAAAAACAATATTATGAACGCTGCAACAAAGCAAATCAACGCAAGGAATATTATAACTTGACGGTGCAAAAAGACTCAGAATATACGGACTGTTAAGCGATGTCCGGCGAGCAAATGTAATTTACATTGGGTGAGCTCGGATATTTCACTACACTCAGTACACTACTCTCAGGTCCACAGCACAAATCCAGGAATAGCATTGGCCCTTCCACTAAATATAGAGAACATGTTGGCCACACGGCAGCGCGACAGCAGACGGGGGGAGGGGGGGCAAGCAAGCTTGTCAACGCAGCCCTAACTTATCGACACTACATAGGCTGAACCTTGACAACCGCTGAGCTACATGATGGCTCAGGTGTGTGCACCTAGACGTGAATCAGCACTGACTACGACAGAAAAATATATATAAGAGTAGGGGTGGGTACAAACCATGGTGAGGTTGTCCATTCACGCTGACCACGGTCACCGCATTCATTTTCTTGGTCCATGGGTTCACCTTGGGCGGAGGGGCTTCAGTAAAATCCTTTTTGCCGCTTACAGCACCATCCTCACTTTGCTTACAGTTGGAAACATCTTGATCCACGTTGTCCTTCGCGGGGGTGCTACCCTCTTTCTTTGCCTGTTTCGGGGTTTGTTCCGTTTTACCAATCCCACCCTGCTCGCCGCCGTCTCCCTTTGAGCTGCTCCCGTCGGTGACACCACCCATCTGTTTGGCCCCGTTGTCCAAACGCTCCTCACCGCGGATCACGTCACTCCCATGTCCACGATCTTCTTGTTTGACAAGTGGATTACTGGGCAGGAGAGCCTCCACCTGAGTGGCCATTTCCCCCTCTTCCTCACGACACCCCCCCCAAAATCGCCTTCTGTTTTTCGGGAAATGAAAACGTGAAGTATTCCGCAGCAGCTACGCGTCCGAATTCCGTCTCCACTCCACCCCTAGACCAAATGACCTTCAGTCTAAGACGCAGAGTGGTAAACGCCGAGTTAAAACATATAAAAGGTGTCCCGGAGCCTCTCAAAACTACAGACCGTCTCCGCCACCAGCAGCAATATGGATGATCCCCACCACGCGACACACGGGTGCGCGCACGTATGGCGTAAAGCAGGGGGGGCGTGGTCACGTCACGGCGCAATACTGCCGAAACGACATTGGTTCCGCGCACGAGCACCCAGTTCACCAACCTTGTGAAGACAAAAGCTCCACCCTGTCTTCCCTATCAGCCAATCGGCTTTGGCGCAGGCTTAGAGGCGTTCACAGCGTCTCCGCGGAGCACTGAGCAGTCAAACGGTGATATGGATGAGGGTCGGTGAACGTTTCGCATGTGGTAAGTTTAGGGCACGGGTTAAGGTCAGGGTAGGGTTTAAGTTAGGCTTAGCATTGACGGTTCATTGTCATTGTTATCATTATTTACCCTTTATCGTGACGAAGTTGAAAGACAAATTTCACTGGTTGACTGGATGGGAGGAGGTGGAGATTGAGTCCGATCTAGGTTTGTGAACTAATGACTAGTGACTCGCCCGTCTGGAGAAATGTCCATGGATCCCCTGAATGCCTCAATTCAACAATTCCTCACTCCAACACGTGTCCGTAACGAGACAACACGTGTACTCACTTACTCTGAATTGCAGTTTTCTGGGACATTTCAGCTATTGTGAAACCTCGACCATCGCTGGGCCTAAAGTTCAAAATTTCAGGGCCAGTATCCTGAAGACCATGTTTGTGGAACTACGTCTGTCATTGCATTGTGGGTGTTACTTATGCCCAATGTGTTGGCTGAAGTTGGATGGGGGGCAGCTTTACCGTTTCCATAATATCAATGAGAGTTCGTCTTAGAATCCCATGTCTCATTTCAGACTGTCTTTCTCTGTGAGAGTGTATGTGTGTGTGTGTGCGCTTGAGTGTGTGTAATTGTGATTTAATTGTGTGGGTAGGAAATGTAACGCTCGGTAGTTTAATGGCGCTCCAGCATCAGGTAAAAGTCATATATTCAAGCATCGTAGTTGGACTCCAACTGTTAGTCTGAAATGGATGGAATTTAAGATGTTTATCCAGGAAACGTATGTTTTGCTGTGTAATGTTCTGTTGATTGAGGGGAAAAAGGTGAAGTTAATAGATCAATACCAAGACATAACTCGCTCATGTTCATTTGTGCAATTACAATGATTTTGGTGAGGTCAGAAACAGGGCTGAGATTTTTGTGGTACATAGAATGTCTCTTGGTCAAATATTTGTTTACAGGAACTTAGCTGAAGATCTATATGCTAAAATGTGTGATGGTGTGAAAAATGGAAATATGTTTGTTAACCTAGTTAAGACAGAGTCAAATCCACTACCATCCAAATCATTAAACCTTTTTGTGGTTGCTCATTTCAATTGTTATTACTGTCAGACAAGCGTTTTCCTGGGAAAATAGGCACCTTACCATATCAAGCAAAAGAAAGTTGCCATTTACAAGCAGGTACAGTAGAACCCTCTTGAGGAGGAGTTTACAGATATTACAGATATCAACTGAAGTTTGGGTTAAGCCCTATTGTTTTGATCATGACTGGGACATGGAGTCATGACATAGATGACACAACAGCACCAGTGACTCATTTCTCTTGAAACATATTTTGTTTATGGTCTGACATGCATGAGAATTACTTGCACTACCTTGCATATCAGCCTTCTGCCCAATGAGTTCTAGGATAGGCACCAGCAGATCCATGACCTGACTTCAGATAAGTGGCTGATGGTGACATATCACATGACCTCACATGAGTGGTTCTAACAAAAATGACAATAACTATAGCTTAAATGTTATATGCAGGCATGAATCCTCAACTCCAATCGATTGCTCAGATTTTTGTATTGTTCACTTTCATTTTTTTTTAAATCATTTAATATCTATGTGAACAGATGTACATCCTAGAATGTCATGCACGCATGAACAATTGCTGCTTCATGACCATGCTAAGCCTTTTCACTGGCAAACTTTGATTTAAAATAAGCTTCATTCATTTGTTACCGTACAAATATATATACATCAAAATGTGTTCTCTGCATTCAACTCGTCCTATTGAGCAGCTTTAGTGACTTGGGAACAACTCCGGTTCTTTTTCCTATTGCCTTGTTTAGGGCCACAGGAGTATTAAACCTCAAATGCATGTCATTTTGATGGTGGGAGAAAACTGGAGCACCTGGACAAAACCCACTCAAACACCGGGAGAACACAGAAACTCGTCACAGAAAGGACCTAGGATGGGATTCGATCCAAGGACCTTCTTGCTGTGAGGTAACGGTGCTAGTCACTGGACAACCGTGCCACCTTGTTCATTGTTGTTGTTTTTAATTTAAAACTTTATTCCATTTATTTAAAATAGTGGCTGATGGCTATATGTGCTCTCTACTTTAGGTTGAAACTCCCTTGAATAATCCATAATCTGTGAGTTTGTTGTCTATCTACGGATTTCCATTAGAGCTATCTCTTTTCCCCTACTAACTTCTCCTATAACTAGGCCCCAACCAGAGCTAACACCCTACAATGTCTCGTTTATTCTCTAATCTCCCTGGACCACACTGTGTCTCAGACAGTGACAGTTATTGGTCAGGGAAAGAGAATCGGTTGTACAGATTCAAAACCAGTCAATCCTGGATGGACAATGGGCTGAATTACCAATTCACCATAATGACCTGAAATGCATCCTAGCCTCACACTAAAAATATCTTAGATCTGTGACCATATAAAGAATGGCTCAAATCACAACACATATG
>OMLC01027770.1:1231-46378 GCA_900302585.1 Regalecus glesne | reverse complement strand
GGGGGTGTGGCAGATTAGTGCCCCCCCCAGCTGAGGAGGCAGAGGAGGAAGCAGCGGGCGGAGGCGTAGAGTGCAAAGGGGTTTGGGAGGAGGATAGCTGGGGACCCAGTGTAGGGCCAAGTGCATTCATAGGGAGGTTAGCGCTCTGCTGCTGCTGCTGGAAAGGACACAGAGAAAGGGGCAGGAAGACATACATGAACAGACAAATGAAAGTTAAGCAGACAGACAAACAGACAAGAGCGGACACTCAATGTAGACAAATGCACAAAGAACCAGAAATTTGAGAGTATATCATGACTGGATGAATATAATTCATGATCCAGTAGTGGCTAGTATGATTAGTTCAAGTAATTTCCAGGATTTGGCATGAATTAGATTGATTCAGTTGCTGATCAAGTCCAAAAATAAGTTAGAAGAAGTTAAGAAAGAGGTTAACCATTGTTCACCAAGCTATCCAGCATGCCACCCAGAGCTTGATTCCACGCATGTAGATAAAATCACCTGTGTGACAGCTGCCTGTGCAGGTGGTTGGCCCATGCCAGGCCCCACGGTGACATTCATTGCGCCTGCAGTGGAGCCTGGAGGGAATTGATTTTGGGTCAGGAACTGTCCCTGGCTGGCTGTCTGGCCCACCATGCTGCTTCCACCATGTGCCGCAATCATGCCCTGGGCCTGGGGCATCCTGGAGGGGGACATACCCATCTAAACAACAGAACAAGAGAAAGAGAGAGCATTTTACTGTGAGCTTAGGATCAGAAAACAAAGTGAGAATGTTATGACTGATATACAACCTGTAGTCCACATAAGAAACATGTGAGAAAAACAACTACTGAAAAAAGTGAAAAAAGTTCTAAGGCCCTCGATTGAATTAAGTTTAAAAGCCTTTATTTAGACTGGGGCTGTTCTTAAAATACTGCATACATCACCTTCACATTTCAGCTGTAATGGCTTTTATCAAGGTGATGTCATTATAGCTGAAAAGGGTAAAAGGGCTTATCATACAAAAGGTCAATGAGGCATCCATTTTGATGATTTTCATCTTCATACCATAAAAGAAAGGCAAAGACCCTCAGGGCTTAATTACATGCTCTCCTTCCAGCATAATGCTATTGAATAAACTAGGCAGGGTCAGACGGTCTATAGTTCAGTTAGCCTCTATCATAGTTCAAAACTGCCTCCCCCTACACCTGGAATTGGAAACATTATCTTTAAAGCCAAATGGAATAAAAATCGCTCCCAATCACTGACAAGAAAGGAAATGACAGGGCACATTATTTTGTAATGAAATGTCTTTCTCACGATCCCACCTCTGGATTTCTAAAGGCTTTGTGGTCCCAAAGTAAATCGTGGGTCACCAGCTCTCCCTCCCTACTTTTGTCTTTATGAGCTGCCCAATTTTGCTGAATACCAGCGCATTTACTTCTTAAAGTCCAAAGTTTCCCAAACACTGTGAGATTTTAGTCTAATCTTATATGTTTGTTGTCTGTCATATTGTATGTACAATATGAAAAAAGGTAAAATCTTAATGCGTCTCCCCTGTGTGTTGAAATATGACTAGTCACATGGTACCAATGGTGGCAATGGTGAGGTGCCCACAGCAAAACAGCAACCTGGGGATGTTCAAAGTGGCCTTCCATTAAAAACATGTCAACTGTGCACATACGTGTGCATGTTCGACTCGTATCTACAGTTGACTCAGGTTGGACAGTGACAGAAAAGCATCAGTCAAACAAGCTAGAAATGAATGAGGAGAGGGACCGGCAGCAGTGAGAATTAGTGTTTTTTTAAAGGCTTTAAATGACTGCAACCACAAAGGGTTCGTGATCAGTCATAACTGTGCAGTGTCTGGAATTAATCACAAAAAGTTTAATCATTCATCTGGACACGGCGTTTAGTGGGAGAAACCTTTAATCACTCATCAAAGTGACTTCTTCAGAGTAAATTTTAAGCAGTTATTTTCATATAATGATCAGCCATTAGTCAATTCAAGCCTTAACACAACTGAAGAAGCCTTGATTTCAAAATTCCTCTTATTTGTATTCCAACTCTTACCGCTGGGACGGAGCTCATGTTGATCTGCTGTGGGTGGTTCATGGGAGATGCAGCACGGGCACCCATTGGTGCCTGGGACATTTGGACGTTGGGGAGAGCCATGGAGTTGAACTGGTTGATTCCTGGCCAGTAAACCACAATGTTAGGCAATGTTCACATACACAACAGTAGTACACAGCAGTCATCACACGCAGTTTAAGACCAACACCATTATAGAATAGGTACCTTGAGAAACTTGCATGCGATTTATGATTGGATTTGGCACATTGGGCATAGGCACAGGTCCATCTGTGGGAGATGAAGGTGGAAGAAGACAGAACAGAGGAATTGTCATGGAAAAGCCAAATACATCAAATGAATTGGCTAATACAATTTTGAATAAAAACAACAAACTCCTTATTCTAGAAGACATTTTTGGTGAGTTAAAGCTAAAGTCCTGAATATTACTGTGCATGCAAAAATACTTTTTGACACTTTATAATCCTGATGTATTAAACAAAATGGGTAATTGATGAATAGTTGAACCATAAAAGCTTTTATAGTCTCTATTTCAATGGTAGAATTTCCCCAGGAGGGAAAATTATTAAGCACAAAAAGTGTCTTATTTCTACACCACAGTGCTCAAATGTGGAAAAAAATGGGATAGGAAGTAGAGCAAGTCAGTAGAAGTAGTCATCATGGCCAACAAGCAAATATGGCAGACAAAGCTCATAGAAGATATTTAGAAACAGATATGACTACATCAGCTACTAAAAATCAGGGCCATTTAATTTATTTTGGTGGTGGGAAAAGTACTTAAACAACAGCAATGACAATGCACGTCCACTCGGACTGATTCTAAGACTGGAATTGCTCAATTCCTGGTACAAGTATCAGTATTACCAAAGATGTCATTGAAGAAACAATATGCAATTGTGTGCATCACCATGGCAATGAGGAGTACACTGACAACATGAGTGCTCTTGCCATCGATCAACATTGTGTCTATGTTTGAGAAATGGAGACAAGTAAAAGCTTCAAGAAGAATTAAAAGTTGTGTAGCAGTGGTCGGTTTTCTGATTTGCATGAAACAAATCAAACAATGTTAAAGTTTGACAAACAATAGCAGAAGTGAGACACAGAGCAGCTTTGCACATCCGTTGTGACTTGTACATTTTAAGTAACACAAAAATAACGTCTTCAGGATTGTCACCTTAAAACAAGTATGACAAAGAATAATAATGGTCTGTTGGATAAAAAAACAAACAAAACACACGGCACATACATGTCAATTCAAGTTGTTTTCAGCATGGGGAAAGTCTTCAAACTTCTAGTGAATTCAGACCAGTTTCTTTGGATAAATATACTACAGACAGCACTACCACAATGATTGAGCTTTAAGTATTTAAAAAACAACTTTTAGATTTTATTTTCTCATGTTGCTTAAATGCAGTGAATTTATTTTGCTGGTGAAGGGAGAAAAATATTTCCAAGCATTGAAACAAAAAATGGCCTTACAGGAAAAATGTGAAAGAGCTCAAGAGTGGTGAATACTTTCTATAAGCAATGTGTACATTAATATCCCCTTTTTGTTTAACCCACCCCCCCATTTTATTAAATCAAACATTTAATACTCCTAGAACTCAATGAGTAGTTAAAATAATTTTCGAGTCTTTCCTACACACTGGACGCTTACACCTGGGACACCGTACTCACTCTGTGGCCTTGGGCCCAGGGCGTTGGGTTGTGGGAGGCCAGGCTGCTGGGATCCCTGGGTGGCCAGTGGAGCTTGGTTGATGATTTGCTTCTGCAGCCGCGAGCGCCTTTTCTCTTCAAGTTCCTTCTGGATTTTATAGATCTTCTCCGCCAGGAAGTGATAATACTCATCCTGGAGGGAGGGAAGTGGGGATGAATGGAATTAGAAATTGAAATCATCAAAGTGAGGCATGGAAATGGGTATAGTGTATCATTTCAGGTTTTGACAAAATGCTGCATTATAGCAGATCAAACGACTGGGTAGGCTATGCCTTAATCAAAATGAGCATGCCCTAGCAGAAGCCTGTTTTATAAGACCTACCCTGCTGTTTGCTGACTCATACATGTCCCCCTCCACCTTCCTGGCGTAAGCCACCAGGTTTTCCATTCGCCTGTCCTTCAGAGCTGCTGGGTCTGGGGTGGGGAATATGGCTTGTACCCTGTACCCAACCCAGAGAACAGGAAATTGTCACAAGCATAACAGATAATCTTAATGGAGGAACAAAATGCATCAGTCTAATGACCACAGTATTTCACAAATCACAAGTCATCTTGCACATACACTACCAGCCTTAACATTTGAATGGAATAGAACCTCTAGGCTCTCGTCAGTTACTTGCCCAAGTATCTGCAGGTGTAGATAAACAAGTATACCAGACCAAGCCACAGGTGATCGGTATTACTTTATCTCCCTGCTGATATTGACACTAGCCGCTGCTTTATTGAACACTTCTTTCTCATCAGCAGTGACCAGGACTTACAGTTTGTGTACGAGGTGGTTTCGCAGGTCCTGAGTGACATGCTCATGCCAGGCTTTCCTGGTGCCAGTGGCAGAGAGGGGTGCTGCAGTGGGCAGGTTACCCAGTGAACCAACTGTAGACCCGTCTGGCAAAAGTTGACTAGAGAACCAATTCAGATGGGAAATAATTAAAGAGTGTGAAGACAGGAAAAAAAAACAGGCCTGGATGTCATGCACAGATTGTGGCCTTTGCATGTTCAAACATCTGAGTTTGCTCCTTTCTTATCTTTAGTTGAGTGTGTTTCAAACCAGCTAATCTTTTATTGTCACTGAAAGTTAAAGATTAGATAATGACAACACTTACTTATTAGAGTTGAGTGTGTTGGGCAGGGAGGAGTCTGGGTGCAGGTTGGTTTGTTCTGATGCGACACCCATTGCTGCTCCTGCAAGAGCCATCTGGTTACCTACAGAGACAAGAAAGGTGTCAACAGAAACCACACACTTCTCACACCCACGCACCCAGTGAATTACACAGATGACTCATTTTAGGAAATATTGGTGTCAGTAGACTTGTGTGTATTTAGAGAATACTCGTGCCTTTTTCTCTCGCCAATAAAAATTAATTGACAAAATGTAATTAAAGTCATTGAGGGTACTCCCAGATTGACTACTCCATTGCTATAAAATCTGGTCCACTTTCTTTTACATTTCTATTCGTGTATGGAAACTGTACCGAGTGTGTTGATGGATCTCATTTGTTGTGGAAGCTGCTGTTGCTGGTTCTGGGCATTCTGCAGAGCTGGAGTCTGTCCAGGCCCTGTGGCCTGTTGGGTCTGGCTCTGCCCAGGAGTCTGGCTGCTGTAGGGCAGCCCCAGTGCTGCGTATGCCCTCTGCATGGAGCTGGGGTCAATGGGGGCAGAGCTGTTAATAGTGGGGGTGCTAGGCTGTCCTGCCCCCACTGAGGACATGGGGTTCTGAAGGCCTGTGTTGGGAGAACTCAGCATGGCTGGAAAGGAAAAGAGTCAAATTAATTAATCAGTTATTTACCATTACAGTTGGTTGCTTGTCATGTTGGTGATCCAAGGAGATGAAACTCATTTCGTTCTATATTTGTAAAATGACAAATAAAGCTACTTATAACTTGAGCACAGTTTATCATCTGAAAGTATCTATTCATGTGGTGGATAGAGCTTTCACAGACCTAGTCAACTATTAAAACCAATGGTTGACATTGCAGTCATAGACTAACCTGTGGTTTAGGCACTGTGCAGAATTACATCACTGGCAATGCATCTACAGCAGCCACTGAGACTGTGTGGTTCCAACACTGATTTATTTGGTTTGAATGGTTTTGGCAACACTATTTAATTAACTTAATGTAGGTCAAAAAGGACCAGATGACTATATACTGTATTTAACATTCAATTTAAGAATTTAAGACTTTTCAACAGTTGCAGTCACCACAACAAACATGAACGCCCTTGGCTGAAAGTCACCAAGTAAATCAACATTGTGATTTTTTTTTACCACAAAAATAACAGCTAAAATCATTTTGATGGTACACTGACTTTGCCACCATAGAAAAAGAAAACGCTCATGGGCGATTGTACTCACTCAACCCAAGTTGCACAGTGCAAGAAGGCGTTTGGGGTGTGGAGTGGTAATGAACTACACATCGTTCTCCCCATTACAAGTCAGTGTACCATCAAAATGAATTTGAAGATGTTGTTTTAAGGTTAAAAAAACTTGCATAACGTTGCCTTAACACAGTTGCTAGTTAAACCAAAACACCTGCAAGAAAGCTGGCACACTGTTAGTGCAGTCAGACTCTCCAGCTCAGGCAGGCTCCTGGGGTTTCAATCCATTCAGATTTCAGCTCATTTGTAAACAGCCTCTCAGAGCCAATCAAGGACTTGGCTATTTCATCTACCTCAGGTTGGTCCCACCTACATAAATTAACCTCTACTTGTTGGAATTTTTTTAATGAGAATTGAGTTATTGGGTGAAAAAATATATTTCACATGATTAATCAAGGGGCCATGTTAGCTCTGGGGAAGAGCCACGCTTGAGGAACTAGAGAGCCAGAGGCTGGGGGTTCAAACACACTACAGGGCATAAGGAAGGGCATCCGGCCTTTGGACTACTCTCTCCCACAATAAATCAACTTCTTGACTACTTTTAGGGAATGGTTGACAACTACTAAAATGGAGCAGTTGTGGCCCTAGTGGCGGATGAATGAAATGTCAATAATTCAATGAAAATATTCAAAAATGTAATGAATATCAATGAATCTATACCAATATTACACTATCTTTACTAAATAAATTGCTTCCTTGTTTATAATGCTTGACCAGAGAGTTGATACAGAGAAGTCCGTTTTATGTATTATCCGTTTTATGTATAGTCCCCACTAGCTCGTCTGTTCCTGAAGCCCACACTCTACCACTAAGTTACTGTGGACCCCAGATCCCCAGAGTAGACCCCCCCAATGGAATATCTGAATCCATCCATACAGCCATGAACTCGGATCTTGTGTCTGCCGAAGGAGTTTGTTGAAGTGACGAGATCTCCTTGCTAGCACACTGCCTCTCAGTTTTTGATGTGAGATTTTGATTCCAAGTGGTCCTCCTACATGCTCTTAAGGGTCCAGTTAATCGAATGTTGGCAAAACTTATGGAATAGTTGTTCTCCTGACTTATAGTAGTCGTTTGGATATTGCTCTGCTCTAATTTTAGCAGTTAGAATCGAGGCCGTCTCAGAGGGCCACTTCAACATGTGTGTGGAAGAGGGGCTGTGCCCCACCCTTGGTTAAATACAGCCATAGACAGCAGAGAACAGAAGCTGCAGGAGCGGGCCCATAAAGGACACCAACACACGGCAGACTTCTAGCAATTAAAAATACATATATTCAGTTTAGGTCCTTGGAAAAAAAATCTTGTAATTGTTGGGAAAGCCCTGATTTTATAAATTGCATCCACATTTTGCCGAATTCCATATTCTGAATTTTATAGTTGATTCCATTTTCATTATCAAATTCTGCTAATTCGTCTGTGGCTTCTGCATCATAGAAATCATAGGGCCCTATAATGGATGAAGCAAAAGTGAAAAAAGAAAGTAAGATAGCAGTGTCCAGCATGAAGCAGAAAGGTGATCCAATGCCCTTTCAGTCACTCTCCAAGCCCTCTCTCTGCATTCCCCTCTTCCTTCGTGTGTCAGATTACAAGCCCCAGCAGCACTCCACTCTTGCATGTGGTGCTAGCAGCCAGTTTGGAGGAACATAAAACTAAATAAATTCCCTGGCTGGTGGGCTTTATCCTCTGCGTGACAGTGCATACAATGTATCATTACTCAAACATGTGCCTGGTTTCAAATTGTCTGTAGGATGTGTGGAAAACAACAAATAAATAAAATTCTTTCTATAAGTTTGACTAAGGCTATATTTCCCCAAGTATTGATTATTATTGCAATATGATGATATAACCCTAGCAGCTAAAAATAAGAAAACCTAATATGAAATCAACCCAAACCATTTTATGTTTGGAGGTCTGTTAGACTTGATGGTACACTATAATCTCTTATAGAGGCTAAACACAGTATACAAAGCTTTAGAGCCAAGTAGCTTATGAGGGAAATCAACTATGAACTATATTTAAAAATGTTTTCTATAGCAAAAGCATTATCTGTGTTTTTGGATGAGGCCATGGTTATGTTTGATGCCATTGATCATGTAAGAGTGGATTATAGACATGTTCACAGGCAACATCAGGCAGGAGTCTCCTTGCACCATAATGTTCACAGTAGACATTGTGATCTGTAGTGAGAATAGGGAGCAGTTTGAGGAGAGACTGGAGAGGTGGAGGTATGCACTGGAGAGAAGAGGAAGGAAAGTCAGTAGGAACAAGATGGACCACATATTGGTGAACAAGAGGGAGGACAACGGAATGGTAAGGATGCAAGGAGTATTGCAGGAAAGAGTGTAGGAGAGTACAGGCAATGTGGAGTGGGTAGAAAAATGTGTCAGGAGTAATTTGCAACAAAAGCGTACCAGCAAGAGTGAAAGGGAACGTTTACAAGACGTTAGTGAGACCAGCTATGTTGTATGGATAAAAACCCAGCAATACTGGAATCCCCAAGGACAGGATTGAAAACCACTACTTTATGCCATCCCTACTAGATTTATACCTGTAGGAAGAGCAGATTGTGCATGAAAGCAGCAGTACAAGACCCAAAGGTGGGTTATTTTTTCTAAATTGAATGTACTCACGCTGCTGGGTGCGCTTGTCACTGGCATTCTTAAGAGGCAGACAGACAGGACAGTCATGTCTGGTACAGTTTTTCCAGTGAGAGATGATCTGTCTGGACGATGCACAGTGAGCCACTGGAGCAGGAAAAAGAAAAGCAAATACTTTGAAGACTTGATAGTTTGTACTCTTATGTCTTGCTACAAATGTAATCTAACTGGGATTAATCAGACCCTATCATGCAATTACCATGCTAGAATGTGATCGACAGCCCTCATTGTTAGCATAGGGTTCTAAAATGTAAATGATGTTTCGCAGAATTTCAAGTTAAGCTAAAGAAATGTGTGACAAAGCTACTAATGAATATGTTGAAGGAATAAGGACACACATTATCTTGATGCATGCTCAATAATTCAGGTAATGGAATCACAAAAAAGAAGTGAATCGGTTCAACTGGATCAGAAGTTTATTGAGAAATGTTTTGTCACTCAAACAGGTGACATCTTCAGTCTAAAGATGTCCACCGATTCACCTCTTTTTTGTGAATGACACACATTATGAATGCACAGTGACTAGTATTGAGGTTTGGGACTTTAAAAAAATGGTAGCCCTAAGTGAAAGAACATATCTAGATATGTAATAGAAGTGCTGTGAGTGAGTGAGATTCAGAACACATGAGAAAAACCGATGCCAAAAATGTACTAGTTTAACGGTCAAACATATGTTGTTCAGCACATTGGAGCACTGCAGTAATTTTCAATTTTGAAAAGTTCTACATTTGAATGAGAGGAATGCCAAGAACTAATACTATCTGTCCCTGATTTGCAACCTTACAGATTGAGCTGCTAGGTCTCTCGGCTATAGCCAGGCCAATGGGTTTATAGTGTATAGTATCTCATTTGACAAGGGATGTCAGTCAGGCTAGATATCAACCAGGGCAAAGCTTAAGGCAGTCTGCCGACTGCTTGGTACTATTGAGAGTTGCTTAACGTGCAAAAGGCCATTTACTACTTAACTTCCAGGTTTGAGAACAATGCACGGATAAATACAATTATAATGTTTTGCCTTTGAAAAAGTGCCGATACCTTTGGCAAACTCTCAAAATCAAGATCGTTATTCCCATAAAGTTGGCAGCTTGTTTCACATTCAGTAAGCAGCAACAGACAAAGAGCAAGGTTCAGATTGAGCTTGAGTAGGGATGCACAATATTAGATTTTTGCTGATATTTTCAAACTCGATTTGGTCAATTGCTGATGCCGATATACATACACACACACACATATATATACATACATATATATACACATACACACACATATATATATATATATATATATATATATATATATATATATATATAAATACATACACACATAAATACATACATACATACATACATACATACATACATACATACATACACACACACTTGAAGTTCTCATCAACCTGCTGAGCAGCGAAGCTCAACATGCTGACAGGACTTGCACACAATGTCCAGAAGTCTGTGATGAAGTCAATATGAGGGGCACCAGGGAGGACCTTCTCTATGTGATTGGAGACAATGCTTTGCAGTTGAGATAAGGCCAAATCTAAGTTAGAGTATGTCTGAAAGGCTGGCTACCATGGGCAATGAATTCAATGATTTTGTTGTTAAGGACTTTCACCTTTGGGTGGTCACTATATATTTTTTAGAGTTGTCAAATGACTATGGTAGAGGCTGCTGAAAGGTTTTCTCTGATTCCATTTTTTTCTTGCCTGCTTTTCAGAAACTCTCCATAGTATTTAGGATGACAGCCGATAAGCTGCATAATTAAATTTGTAGTGTTAAAGTGCCGTGGTTTTACCCATCCGCTTATCACTGGTGCTTCACAAGCATTGCAAATAGCAATTTTGTTATTTTTTTCAGATCAAAATACTTTGAGAGCTGAAATGTTGAAGTTTTCTGCTGGCACTCATAATAAATATTCATCATTGTCACACACATAGTCGATGCATCATCTTATTGGGCAGGCAGATTGGCAAAAAAAATACTATCTATCAATATCAAGAATGAAATTCTTGATTTTTTAATCAGCCAATACCAATCTCATAATGATTAGAGTGGAGTACATTGAGTGAAAAGGCCATTATGCTATATTTCATGACTTTGCCATCATAATTTGTATTTCTCACTGTCTCTCAAAATCTGCACATGCATGGGTCAAAGTTTGCATGGCGGTACAGACACAAACTTTTGTGAATATACATAAGGCCCAAGGAAATGGAAATTCACACTCACCCTGGCAGGACTTGCCAGCCTGGCAGTGGGTCATGTGGTTGAGGACGTTCTTCATGGTGCGGCAATGGGGCAAGACACATGCCCTTACCTCCCCATTGGCCTGCTCCCGCCGCTGGCACTTATGTGCATGAAGCAGCAGCACCAGCTGCTGCTGGATCAGCTTGCGCTTCTCCGGGTCAGCTGTAGGGCCTGCTGTTGGAACTGCCACCCCACCACCACCACCCGCAAGGGGCAATATGGCCGCCTGCGGCTGGGGCTGCTGCAAATAGGAGGGGGGGGTAAAGGCAACATAGGATGATATTTCTTTTTTCATATACAGACTGATGACTGTTCAGTGCTTTAAAGGTAAAAAATAAATTGAAAAAATCTAATGAAATAAAGCCTAGCACTAAGCCAGACGAGAGCTGCATAATCAATTCAGTACATTATAATATCCTAATAAGGGAAAATTATCAACATTATTAGAAGGAAACAATAAAGTTAATGCAGCCCATATTGCCATTCGAATCATTAGTTCTATTCAGAATCATTACTATGCTAAGAATATCTGGCTAATAAATCAAGGTAATTTAAACCATAATAATGTGGCCCCATGCTAAACTACATAAAACAGTGGAGAAGTTCAATAACTTTCAATGATCACTACACACGATCAAGACACATCTGGCATTGTATAGAATAGTAAAAGCAAGCACGAAACCACCCAGACCCACAGCACACCTGTATTACACATGTAGGTAAGGCAAGGCAGTGTTCAGTTAGAAAGACGGTAACAGCAGACGTACCTCTCAGTTCGTCCTCGAGTTAGTGAGTGACAAAAACTTGATACGGAAAGCAGTGTCACATGCACCACGCGAAAAAGTATTC
Source organism: Regalecus glesne (assembly GCA_900302585.1). NCBI lineage: Eukaryota > Metazoa > Chordata > Actinopteri > Lampriformes > Regalecidae > Regalecus > Regalecus glesne. Next base: position 34,467 of record OMLC01027770.1, on the reverse strand, counting down.
GGAGTAAGAGAATTATGATTTTCAGGTGTGTTGTAATGTGTACATGTGAAAAGGACAAACCATGTTTGGCACACTGTTGACGGCAGCCCCTTTGAGTTCATTGGGGAAGGGCGGCAGGCTGTTCGCTAGGCCAGCCTTGTTTTGGATTTGCTGCTGGGCATTGAGCTGCTGACCTGGCCCTCCAGTACCCTGGCCATAGCCTTGGGTGCTGAATGGACCCCCATTGCTGTTCAGCCCCATCTGGATAGAAAAAACAACAACAAGAGGTTAAGAGAACCTAAAAAAGAAAATCCATAACTACAATAGGAATTTTTATCTTCCAGAAATCAGTAAATGTAATACATAGGTAAAAAATAAATTCCATTTCAAGGCAATGTCATCAGCGTAAGACACATATTATGTGCTGATGGTTAATACATAGAGACCCTTCAGTTACCGGGTCCTGTTCTGGCTGCTTCCGTTCCAATGATAATTTCAGGCAGCTGTAGCACAGCAGTAGAGCACATGCCTCCACCTCAGGCATCACAAGTTTGATCCCACTGCGAGACACCAGGACAGGGCATCCGGTCTTAAACCTCATGCTCAGTAAATGTGAGGCATACTTTGCAAAGCTGTTTGAGTGGTCACTAGACAAGAAAAGCACGATATAGAAATGAGTCCATTTACAATTAGTTACATACCATCAAGATGTTAGAGTGGACCTGCAATTACCTCAGTCCCCATTATCCACAACATGACCCTCTCTCAACATTTTCCCAGGGTACCCTCGCTCAGCTAGCTGCACCCTGTCTAAACCAGGCTGGTGATGACTTTGCAGTGTGAATAGGTACAGTGGGGAAAATAAGTATCTCACCCCCTGCGGATTTTGTGAGTTTTCCCCCTTACAAAGAAATGAATGGTCAATACTATTCATGGTAGGGTCATCTTAATAGTGAGACAGAATGTAAAAAGAATTCCCAGAAAATCAAAGTTTTACGAATTTTAAACATTGATTTAGGTTTTATTGAGGAAAATAAGTATTTCACCACCCCTAAAGCAGCAAGAGTTCTGGCTCCCACAGACTGGTTATGTGACCAGGGGGCACACATATTAGGTCTGTTACTTAATTAGTACTCCTAATTGAGTACTCGTCACCTGTATAAAAGACACTTGCCCACAGAATCGATCAATTCATCAGATTCTAACCTCTCCACAATGGGCAACAAAAGGCCAACTCAAATATCAGAATCAAACGTCTGTTAGACATATGTGTTGTGTTGTAAGAATGTCAACACATGTCCACATGTTCTGTACTCAGGCTTCCTCTTTTCTTGGCAACTACGTTATTGATGATGTGGCAGGTACACGCAAATAGGACTTTGTTAGAACAGCCGGAGGGAACTATGGCCTCATTTTGCTTTCCACCACAGAAGAAGATCCCCAAAATACTTCAGTTTCCTCTCTCACTTAATGACCGATGACATCTGGTTTATACCCGCTGTCATTCTGGCTGGATGTTTCATCCGACTCCAAGCCAAGCAATGTGTCCAGCAAAGACACAGGCCTCTTCTCTGTAACACTTGCTGATGTTTGGCCCTCTGTGGTACGCTGCTGTTGCTTATTCTCCGTAACTCTCCTCTTTGCTTCCAGTGCAAGGGCTTGCTCTTTCACCAGCAGTTTCCCACTTTCATCTAGGAACAAGAATTTCCATCTGTGAAACCTGTTTGTAGCAGCATCGTTTAAGGCCATCTCAACCTCCCACCTTGTTGAGATTTCCTGTGCTGTAACACCCTGAAATGCTTGCACATGGGTGTTGTCAAAGGTTGCATTCTGTGTGGGCTTCATTATGCTTTTAATGAGTGCAGGTAGAGAGGGTCAAAGATAAACAGTAGTACATTCAGATGGCTTGAAAGCTTGCTCTAGCTCCTTAAGCAAGTTCCACTGTTTAGCTAAAGGAAATGCTTTGCTCATAATGGTTGAATTAGTTCATGCATTTTACTGTCATGCTGAGGAAAATCCCGATAATGGAACCATTCACAGCCGTGGAATTCACGATCCATAACAACATCATGGACCTGGAAGCGAGGCAACTGCAGATGAAGTCTCACCCTGCCTTAACAATAGGAAGGCTCCACTATCCAACATCATCACAGATGAGAAGAACGCTCTCATACCCTTCAGTAAGGATAAAACAGCATTATCCTTCTGGCGGACAAAGACAGATGCACTGCTTAATTAAACTGGTCAGACTACCATGACAGGGAGTCAAAGAGACCACTTCTATGAAGAGGGCACAAACATTTTTTTATAAGGGTGAGGAGACCTGCAGTCACGTTAGACTGAAGATGTCATCTGTATGAGTGATTAAACATTTATCTCAATAAACATATATAGATGAATCGATTTATCTTTTTTTGTGGTTTTAATACCTGCATTATCGAGCATCCACAAAGATGAAATTCTTCGCTCTTTGTGTAAACTTCTAGGTTTGACAGAGTAGCTGCAACAGGCCACCTCTGCTCTAGCAGGTAGCTGATCATGTGGTAAGAGCAATTCCATGGTATACTAAAATCGTAAATCAGTTAATGTTCAGGATGACTAATTTGTTTTAGCTTTGCTTTCAGCCTTAACTGGCGATTTCACTCCTTTAAAAATGTCCCACCAAACATCTATCCATCCATCCATCCATCCATCGTCAACCGCTTCTCCGAAATCGGGTCGCGGGGGAACTGGAGCCTATCTCCGTTCTCATTGGGCGAGAGGCGGGGTACACCCTGTATAGTTCGCCAGTCTATCACAGGGCAGAGGAGTTAGGGGAACAGTGTCTTGCCCAAGGACACCTCGACACGCTCCTCTGGAGGACTGGGGATCGAACCTGCAACCTTCCGATCTCCAGGCAACCGTTCTACCCACTGAGCCATTCCGCTCCAATTTCTTTGGTAATTTGTGAAATCTTCAGTGCGAGTTACCTCTTTGCAATGTGTGGTCAGTACAGGAGATTGAAGACATCACATTCCTCTCTTAACAGTTTGAGCCTGCTACTGCATGAGCTGCATTGTAAAACACCATGGCCCTTATTTTACTTGCAGGAATTCCAAACAGCTGTTTCAGTCCAGGATGTAATATTAATTGCAGTAGTATAGACGCACTATATTTTTATGAGTTTGTAGTCATTATTAATAAAATGGCAGGTTATGTCAAAATATGCCCCGGGGTAAATATTTGTCCATACATCTGCTAAACTGACCACGGAACCGGATGAGGAGAGGGCAGATCTGACTTTTCGGAATTCATCCTCGTACCTCTTCTCCATTATGTTGGTAAAGCATGTTCTTTTGGTTCAAAATGTATTAAGAAAATCCCTTTGAGATATGCAAGCTCATTTTCGAGGGGGTCCCGATCTCTCTTTTAGAGAGAGTGTAGCTTGTTTGGAATGCCTTACTCATAGAACAGGAACCCTCATCTTCTACCACTGACAGGGGTCTCTTGTATTTGATGATCATGTTGAGAACACCATCAGAAAAAGCTACTGCAAATGGAGGGGAACAATCCTTTTGGCTGGAATTTGTTTGTAGCTTTTCCTCTTATCCATCATCCCATTACCATCTCAAATTCACACACTATGCTCCCTTTCCTGTCCCTCAAACCCTAATGGATTATTCTAATTAACATACAGTATCAAGACACATACATTTCTAAATGGGTGTCCCTAGTGGAAACAGAATCCCTGTTAGTGCCATGCTCCACACGCTAAGCTACTCAGAGCTGCTCTCTGATCCTCCAAGCCACTGACAGACCAAACGTAACCACACCAGACCAGACAGTATTCCCTTAAGCTGTTGACACCACTCCAGGACACCAGATAAAGACCCAGTGGAGGACCAGAAACTGGCAGCCTCTCGACACAGCTGACAGGACACACAACCACTCGAGCGCACAAGCCCATTCAGTCCCCTGCTCTCTGGCATTCTCCACAGAGTGCCAGGCAGCCAGGCTACAGACAAGAGGGAGGAGGAGGCTGAAGCATTTGGCTGAATTATCCCCCTCCTCCCTCATCACACTCACTATCCCCAAATCCTCCCCTGATAAAATGGTTTACAATACCAGCATTTACTAGAGTGAATGACACAGCAAAGAGGCAGCCGGTGGACCAACAAACGAAGAGGGTCAAGTTCACAAAGTAATGAACAATGAAAGGGAAAGTGGCAGAAAATAACATTTTCAGACATATTTGCAATATGAATGAAACGGCACAATGGAGACAGACCCAAATTCACAGACAAACCATCACAAAAGCCATCCTTTAGTGATGTTCAGGCCTCAGGCCACAACTGGCCAGTCAACCTTTACAAACACATATATGCCAAAAACACACTCTTATCGCTCATAGACTGCGGCATTGGGAATTATCATGATTACCTTGCATCTCATCTACATTTATTCCGTTTTTCATTTTCATATTATTTTGAAGGCAAGTGTGAAGGTCTTTTCTTGATAATGCATTTTAAACAGACACACACCCTTCCTCCTTTCCAAATCCCCTTGCAGAAGCTCGGCTGCCCCATCTGTGTGTTGTGGTTAGATAGCTTTGGTGTGTTGGCTCCGATACAGAGTCAGCAGAATAGATTGCTTCCTATTGATTTCCTGTGAAACCACAAGGGTAGGCTTAGGTAAACAATGCCTGACACATGCTTTACTGGACACACACACACATGCCGATTCTGGAATCCCTGGGCTGATCCTCGACAATGGATGGTTGACAATGGTGTCAATATCATCTGCCAGCCAAAGGTTAGTGTATGTACTGCCAAGTGTGGAATGTATTCAATTTGTTCCTACACTCAATTCAAGAATTGGGGGAAATAAATTAAAGGAATGAATAGAAGCGAGCCAAGAAGACAACCAGTTTAGATGCACATTCAAGCTCGCACAGCAATTTGCATAGGCTTTGAGAGAGCTCTTAAATGCCACCCTCCAAGGCCTTCTTGGAGGTTTGAAGTGGATACATTAAGCCATTTTCAAAAATACGTGGGTAGTTTTATTGTCAGCTGTAGAACGTCTCTCCACTTAATCAATTGACCAATTAATACCGACATCAACCCTGTCTTTGGCAAGTTTGATACAGGCTAAAAATCATTTAAGATTATAATGTTCAGGCATAGACAAAATACTGAGACATCAATTTTATCTGTCATGATTAGTCCCCATATTGTGGGGATCAACATGGATTTAGATGGAGCTTCGGGATTAAGGCTGGATGTCCTTCCTAATGCCCCATAGAGGGTTCGAACTTGTCTCCGAGTCATCAGTTCCTGAAGTGCACATTCTACTACAGTCCCATGCCACAGTCTGGCTGAAAGCCTTGTCAAATAAGCCAGTTTGTCCAAAAAGCAGCCAGTCAGATTCAGAACTGGAGCATCAGATTCGAAACTGGAGCCTGAATTTTTACCATGTACTCAGCGCACTGTTCAAATCTTATATTTCCCTACATTTCATATTAGCTTTAGGGATTTAATTTGAGAATTAGATGCAGCACTAATTGTTTCATAAATTCAGTCAATTTTGTTAGTATGTCAACTAATTTAGTTAAAAGAATAGTCACTTTTTCTTAAAACTAGACCTCATTCAATTAATTTATTTTGCACTTCCACATTTTTGCTTGCTCCAACCATTCCTTTAGTTGTCATACCATTCAAACATATTGGATAAACTAAGTGGACATTTAATAAACAATGAGTTCATATAAAATGTGAATTCTTATTTAACTATAAAATAATGATACACGTGTACTGTGAGCTTCCAGTTTTCAAAGAGATGTTTAATGGTTTTTAAGAATTAAATGGTTACCCCACTGGACTGTGCTGAAGTCAAAGCGAAGTGAAAACATTCAGAAGTGTGTTTATTTTCTCAATATTTCTCAGAGGAATATCATCTTTTCATCCAACAAGCCACATTGTATTTAGATGACAAGAGTTGGCCATTTGAAGCAAGTCTGAGCAAAACATTTTGGCATCGGCTGCCCAGACATAATTGTATAAAGTCGCTTCAAGGATGTGTTTTTTTCTGCCAGAATGACTGGAAAGCCCATGCATAAAGCCCATGCACTTGTCGGCAATCTGGTCTACACTATTGTGATGTTATTCTTTCTGGTCTTTCAGAGAAAACTGTCAGACATCTACTACTTGGACAACATTCTGCAGCATGGATTCCAACAACAGCACGGTTGGGTATTATGATGAATTTATCAATATTGGTATGGATACCAGAACAAATTTTTTGAAATTGGTGATTGGTGAGAATCAATACAAACGTACCTTGCAATGAGTAATGTAACAAAATTGCTCATCGCTGGTAATGACCAAATATTTCAAAAATCATAATATTCAACTAATAAATGGTAGAATGGTAATTTGACTTACTTTTATATAGCTCTTTTCTAGTGTAACAACCAATCAAAGCACTTCCCATCATATGCTGTACAATTACCGGGGATAAGGGGATTAAGGCTGGATGCCTTTTCCCAGACATGCTACAGTGGGCTTGAATTTGCCCGATTTGGAGGCACACACTCCACCGCTGAGTCATTATGGGACAATATAATAATAACAATAATAGAATGCTTTGATGGTTGATAACAACCAGACATCTACATCAATATTTATAAGAACAGTACTGAATAATGTACTGGAATTTATACAGTAATTAATAGGTCTTGCATGGTATTAACACTGTCGGCAGAGGCTTGCAAGAAAGCAGAATCAAAGAAGTGGCTGCAGGGCAGATACTACAGCAAAGTAGTGTTTTCTCTACTCAACAGTAGACACATAAAATTAGTTCCACTCGATATACGCTATTTTTCACATGTTAATTTGAATGAAAAAAACGCAATAATATGTAAAATTGACCATAACCACCACTATTCCAAACAATCTCTCAATGCAAGAATGCAGAGAAACAGAAAGAACGAGACACCAGAATAAATTATGTGGGGGGGGTTTGCAAGAATTCACTGCTTATTGTCCAATTATTCTGACTGGTAAATGCTTCAAATTCTACAAGAAAGCATGCCTTTTTGCCCCCATGGTTACAGTGCTGCTCATTAGCATGGGTACCTATGATGTAAATTAGAAAGATGAACTAAGCAGGTTGACAAAAATTGTGTTACAAAAAAGTTGAATATAGTGCTGAAATGTGTAGCAATAGGGTTGGGTGCTGAGCTTAATACTTTAAGTTTACCAACCAAGTTTAATCAATGCTGCTGAGTATTTTTTCATATCAGATCAATCAATACCGAATTCTGGTATCTTAAAAGCAGGTTGTGTTGGGAATTTAAATTAATATTGGCAAAAGTCCTTCTGCAAGTGTGTATCTGGCTGAGTGAAAGAGAGAGAGAGCAAGACTGCGTTACCTCTCCCCTAAATCTATAGCTTGTTCAAGTCCAACACAAGCTATGTTCCTATGGAGCCTAATATTGCAATTATAACTGGTTTTAAAAAGAGAAGGAAAACCGTTTCATATAAACACCTCAATCATAATAAACAGGCCAGAACCAATTCAGATTCAAATCGGTTGCATAGGGCTAGTTTAAACCTTTTCATAAACCAATAAAAAGGAAAACTGTTCTGTGAAAATGATTTACCAACCTGATTAAATTTGGGCTGCATTCTTTTTGTGCATCTGCATGCCCTGCTGAGTCATTTCCAGCCATCAGCTGGTTTGTTTGTCTGTTGCTATGGTTCCTTGCTTTCTAACTTTTAGCAAATTTAATTGATTCTATAGTTTGCCTGTAATATTTTACAGCTTTTATCTGAGTATAAATGATTGCTTGGACTTGATTGCTCTGAAGTCTAATACTCTGTAGGGCTGTATGTGGCAAGAAGAGTGTAGACTCCCCTCAGTTGTGGCCCTGATCAACTGTTTTATTTATACTTCTTCATGGAGCTTTTCGTCTCGATTTCTGGATATAGCCTATTTTACTTAATTCATGAACAGATTCTACTTTCACTCAACTGTGGGTACCAAACACTCGGAGTGGGCTTTCCTGGCTTTGCTTATAATCGCCAATCTCTGCATCTGTACCACTATCGTATTCTGCTACTAGCGAGCACCAGCTTGTCTTCAGTCAAGGTACCTAGTGAGTCCAACATGACTTGACAGAGATTTTTGCCGAGTCATCTGTCCAGAGACTCCAAAATTCTCTTGCCTGTCAGTCGAGGTCTGCCACTTAAGAGACAGAAATTTTTCTCCCTCACCAAAGTCAGATTTTATCTGGATTAGATACGATGCCCTGTGGACTCCCAGCTGTTCTAAAAATTGACCAGAAAGACTGTTAAATAAGTGAATGTTATTGGATGCCTGGACAGTGGGAAAATAAAATAAGAAAGAATGACCTATTCTAACAGATCTATGAAAATATCAGTGTATGTCAAACAGCTGTTCCAAATAAATTCACTGGCACATCCTAACACCAACCTGCATTTGATCAAATCCCATGTAAACGGTTGACCTGAAATCTTCTATTGGAATCATTTCACTCAGAATGATAAAAGTGTGCATACAACTGCAGCCACAGCCAGGGCAATGGGGAGCTGACAACTATTCATTTGGCGTTGCTTTTTTTAATCTACTAGTTCCCCCTTTTTTCAAACGCCATAACAGTAGCCCTATTGTTACAACTACTTGATCGGAATATCACATATGCTTCTTCTAAGACGCAAACAGTGCTATGCTCTGATGTTGCAGGCAGAAAAGGAAAGCCACTTTATTTGGTCATTGTATTTTTATAATTCCTGCAATACATTTTTCCTCTGAATTTAGCCCATCCTATTATAGAGGAACAGTGGGCAGCTGCAGTGCTCAGAGAGCAGCTAAAGGTTTAGCTCAAGAGCACTTCAACATGCTTTCTGAAGGAGCTGAGGATCGAACTTGCGATCTAGATGACCCACGCGCTCCGCTGTAGCAATGTGTTTGGGAGGGGAAAGGGAGGAATCTGATTCCGCCTGTTGTGTTACAATGACAGACAGACAATGTGGAAATTTAGAAGTGTGGACTCATTGTTTACGACTGAAATTCAAGTACAATAAAGGTACTGGTACTGAGTTCCAGGTACAGTTAAAATGTGAAAAAATACCAGATTAGCTGATTTGTCAGGAGACAGAAAATTGACCAATTATTATACTGTTATTTTAATTTACAATTATATTACTTATTTTAGTTATTTATCAAGTAAATAGACCGCACATTTACTTGGTTACAGCTTCACAAATCCCAAGATTTTTTTCTTTTATCCAATTCAAAACAAAATAAATGAAACTTTTTTTGTCTGCTAATCAGACTAAACAGAGCTTTAATACATACAAGGGATTGCAAAAAGCTTTTTCAGTTTAGTACTAGACAGTTTTATTTGAGATAATTTTGCCCCCCCCAAACAAAAACCCCTAACAAGCTTACATTTCTCATCAACACAATTTAGTGTCTGCTATGTTGCATCCTAACCACTTTATCGCCCCTGGGTCTGCCTACAAAGTAGTAAACTGGACCATTTATTTTCCACCCACGCCTGCTTTTTCACAAATGCTCTTTAGGCCACATGGTTGAGACTACCACAAGAGGCTTAAGTGAAGGCCTGAAAGGGTATTTTTCTCATGTGTTGAATGCATTATTTGAACCCACATCTGACTCGGAAGTCAAGAGAATTGTCAAAATGGATCATACAAGAAATTAATCTGACCCAACACAACTCTGAATGCACTCTTAACAAAGGCCATGGTTAGATCAGCATGTCAATGGGGGAATGTGACTCACCTTGTTCATGTTACCAGCCTGTTGGGCTTGGTTGAGGGTGGTGTGGGCTCCTATCTGCTGTCCTCCCTGTGTAAGTGTCTCAGCCAATGCACTCCCTGTTCCCCCAGGGCCTGGTGCTGCCCCCTGTATGGTCTGTCCTTGGTACTGCATACCTGCCACTCCAGATGCACGACCTCTCCCTGCTCCAGACCCCGGTCCCAGGCCGCCATTCATTACCTGCCCAGGCTGAGGTTGCCCTGCCTGAGCCATGAGCCCAGCATGGCCCTGGCTATTGTTCAACATTGCCTGGTTAAAGCCTGCTGCATTCAGGGCAATGGATGCAGTGTTATTGTTGTTCTGCCCTGCTACACCCGTAGTCGTTCCTGTTTTCTGGCCCTGGGGGGAAGGATGGTTGTTGGGGGAGCCCTGGCCCAGAGGGCTCTTCCCCAAAGTCGTGCCCAATTGAGGTCCCATACCGCCAGGCTGAGGACTGGCAGAGTTTAGCCCCGTGCCTGTAAGACTGGAGGTGCTGCCAGCTCGCAGAAGCTCAGACAGTTGCTTGTGTTTGGCAGCAGCGTCTGGGACAATAGAACTACCACCGCCTCCCCCACCCAGGCTCACTGATGCACCAACTGTTCCACCGGCACCTGGTGTAGCTCCACTGTTGGGAGGTATGCCACTCATCAGGCCCAGGTCTCCTCCATTAGGGATCAGCTCATCTGGAAGGTCATTCTCCAAGTCATCCCAAGACAGAGAGCCCAGATCTATGGAGAAGAAAAAATAAAACTAGTGAGGATGGGGGCAAAAGCCAGAGAAGGGAACAAGGAGAGCAGAAATATGTGGCAAAAGCAGTTCATGTATTTCATATGTAAATCACTGATGGAAAAAGTCTACAGCTACCTCAATGCCAATTGTAGTTTGGAGCCCGTGCATGCCTAGCCACAACAGTAAAATTAAACTTATAATCCAAAGAAGGCACTTCTTTTTTATCCACCCAATCACTAGACCTCAGCATAGAATTCTTTACCTAGAAATGTAGCTGTCAGCAATTCAACACACCCTGCACCAACAGTGAATATTAGTTCACTTATCCATTTACCTCACAGTACTCCCTATTACAGGGAACTAATGAGCTACCATGCCAAGTACTGCTGCACTCCCAGCCTCCTCATGCAGTTTCATAAAAGATGCTGGGTGATAAATGTGAGCTGAGGCCAGCTGACAAACATGAAGTGACAGCAGTGAGAATTGAGCAGCACTCGTGAGTTCCACCTGGGCAGAAGAGGCAAGGAACTATATTCATGTCACAGCATCATGAAGTTGGATACAGAAAGTCTGGGGGAACTGTGGTTGGTTTGAGGCAGATAAAGCGATTATAACAGAAGTGTGCAGATGCTTGTGTATGTACATAGAAAAACATGTATACTGGGCGAGTGTGAATGGTCCGGAATGAACAGAAAGAGCAATTTCTGACAAATTTTGTCTCCTACTAGGTGCTTTGGTGAGTGTCCCAAACTAGGTCCCACCTTGTGTTATAGATGTAAATTTGTTCATAAAATGGTACCATTTCATTTCAAAAAGCCACAATCCTAAATTAAAATACAAACCAAAGGGTCACCCCACTACCAAATTACAAAACACAGTAATTGGAAATAGAGTAATTGGAAAACTAGTGGTTCAATCCCCAGTCCTTGCAAAAAGTGTGTCGGTGTCTTTGAGTAAGACGCAGAACCCCCCAAGTGCTCAACCCGAGATGGAATGACGACCTGTCTGGAATTTTTCCTCACCTTTCACCCAGAGAGAGCTGGGATAGGCTCCAGCATGGCTCCGTGACCGGACTTCAGATAAGTGGTGGACAATTGAAGGATTTTAAATTACTGTCACTGCCAAATTGATTGACAGGTTTCATCATATTAGCACTAATATTCAATGACTGCCAAATCTTGAGTTTCCATTTTTTTCTGATACTGTAAAAGGTTCACCTACATCAGCAAAGTCTGTAAATGCTTGAGTGAAACAGGCATATATTCTCAACTACCACTGGTTGAGAGACAAAAATGACCTATGTTCAATTCTTCGATTATGTAAAAATACCTCAACTTTACAAGGTCAGATAAATCATGGATGAGCCCTTTAAGGTATAATAGCAACTGTCATGGATAGAATGGAATCTTCCCAGAAATGAAGTGTTTCTCATTTCAGCTGAAGCTTGTAAACTATGTGACATCAAATAAGCAGGTGCTCCATGTAGAGGAGCCCTGGCTTGGGCTGAATCCCCCCCCCACCCATATACTTATCTAAACCAAAGGCAGTCAGGATGACTCTCACACCCAATGCATTTGGGCCTGGTCATGCATTCATTTATGAATGGGGAGACGCACTCGCATTTTTTTGCCCCAAGCTCCTTGGCGGCTGACCAAAATGCGAAGTCATGTTTTGGTTAGGTAGTACCGTGCCGTCAATGGAAGGAGGAAAGGGGACGGTGGTACTCATTACGCCCCACTACAACATGTCTTCTCTACTTTAGCTCTATGCACATGACTCCCAGAAGGCCCTGTTCCTTTGCTCCTTTTCCTGTTCCACCCCCAGAGGCTCCAGTCTGGGAGTTAGCAGCTATAAATAGGCCCAACCACAGCTCTGGTAGCCACAGCAGTGGTCCAGACTGCAGCTGTCTGTCATCTTGTCCCAAGGCTGAGTGTCTAGCCATCGAGAGACAGGTGCTGCATGCCTGCCTTCCAGTCTTTCACTGGTAGTTTAGCATCACAGAGGTGGGGAGGAGAGGCATTAAGCCAAGGGAATGTCATTGATCACAGCTCTTGAACAATAACTTAAGGCTTCCTTACTAAAGAAGAGGAATGCTCTGGAGAAGATACGCCAATTTGAGGTAATAGAGTGGGGAAAAAATGGAAAGTAAAAGTTACAGGTATCGAGAAAGGTCCGTTTTACATTAGTCCCCACGACATGGATTTAGATGGAGCTTCAGGGATTAAGGCCGGATGCTCTTCCTGTTGCCTCACAATGGGTTCGAATCGGCTGCCTCTGGCTCGTCAGTTCCCGAAGCGCATTCTACCATTGAGCTAGCATGGCCCTGACTTGGGTATAGCTTATCTTGAATTAAACTCACTCCAGATAACAATGCACCACACATCTAAACTAAAGGCTAAATTGACTCATTTTTAATAGCACTTTTCTCATCCACCGACCACTTAAACCAGTCAAAGTACCAATTCAATACAAGTACCAACAATACAAATTAACAAATCCGCTCATTTCTTGATATTGAACTTTTCAAATAGCAGAAAATGTCTCGTTTTCCAGTGACAGCCCATGGCTTGAAATTCATGGTGGCCTGTTGTCAAGGGGACAGTAAAATATTGACATGGGATGATTTAAAATGCTTTCTGGGAAGTGTAGTGTAATCCTCATTCACTAAACCAGACCAGAAAATATGGAGGATTCACATATTTGTGATCAAACACAAGCCTTGCTCAAAGGCATTATATATTTTCATGTTCACTCAGCAGTTGATGTAACTGATAAATAATGTTCCTCGAAAACATAGGGCCGGTCAAAAACAATGCTCATTACATAGTGTCCTCTGAATCTTTGATTAGGACATTTTCCAAAAATCTGTCTCCCACAATTCAGTTTTGCATTAAGTATAAACTTTTGTCTGGATAGGGACCTGTTTTCATATTGAAACAGGTAGCAACAGTAGCTCAGCAGGAGAGTACAAGCTTTGCTAAGTGATGAGCCAGATGTTGCAGGTTCAAACCCAAAATGGCTCCACCAATTAAGAATTATCTGAACCAAAAACACCAAATAATCAAGTGGAAGTAATCCATCTGTCAAACCTTCCCATAACTGTAACTCTGAATTTACGTTTCCCGCCCATTAATCCATCCATTGTCAACCCCTTAACCAAAGTTGAGTCGCGGATTCATGCTGGAGTCTATTTCAGTGCTCATTGGGCGAAAGGGACTTTCTACATTCATAAATCACATTGGAGTTTTTTGTGTTTTTTTTAAGGGATCATGTGCAGCTTTTTAGTCACCATTCGATGCACCGCACAAGATTATAGCTCCAAGATAACCCCCATCTGCAGTTCCTGTATGTCTTTGATTGATAGTGGGAGAAAATCAGAGCACCCAAAGGAAACCCACACAGACACAGGGGGTCATGCAAACTCCACAGACAGGACCTGGTACGCTTTTCGAACCAAGACCTTCTTCCTGTGAAGCAACAGTTGAAACCATTGCACCACAGTGCAACCCAAGGAATAAGCAATCTTAGGCTAAGGTCGAGAAGTGATCCTTAACATTAACCAAAGATTAGTAGTGTCCATTAGAGACATATGGTGTTGGTCACATAGCCAAAGTGGCCAATCTAATCCTGTACAACACTGAGGAAGCCATCCTTTACTGAGGCTTCTCAATCCTCTCTAAAGCATCAGTTTAGGATCTGCTCGATGAAGCAGCACTTCTTTCAGCCCCATCATTGGCTCCTGAATTTCTGTGGCCTGATCTTCCTTTCCCCATTTGTTCCTTCAGAACTTAACTTTCTCCTCATTCCAACAATTAAAGGATTATGTAGGACCATGTAAGAGCCATTTTCTGATTTTTTTTTCCTCTTCTCATCTTCAGTTTTGATTTATAACAAGAAAAGAGTCCCTCTGCATCTATGTGGAGATGCACCAGATAGCAGGATTCAACAGTGTTGTCTGCCCTAACCATACCACTACTTATCCTGTGTGTCATCAACAGGCTAGGGAAAAATTGTCAGCGAAGGCAACAAAATGTTCATGGCATGCAACACTGCCACAGCAGGTATAATACCAAACACCCGGTGCGTCACAACACAGATGTGAACGGGTATTTGTGAACGGGTATTTTGCACATCCTGCCCTGAATCTAGCTGCTGAGACCGTGTTTGGGTTATATTGATGTCGTCTTCGGAGATGCTGGTTGTTTGAAAATATTTTATCAAACCTCTATATCAGACAAACACATGTGCATTTGCTTATATGTGCATATTGTGAAGTACCGACTCACATGCACAAAAGCATGACAGGGATTATGCACAAGAGTAACAATGATCTAAAAACAATTACTTACATATTCCTGTTGCATTCATACATTTTATGATGTGAAGTCCATTTTACATGTCATGTTTAGACCCCTGGTTGTGGGGATGGACTGGGACTTAGATGGAGCATGTTAGATTAAGGTTGGATGACCTTCCTAACACCCCGCAGTGAATTAAAACCTGCAGCCTCTGGCTAATCAGTTCACATAGGGTGCACTCTACCACTGAGCTATCATGGCCCCCATATTCACAAGTCGTGTGATAATCTCCTCACAATTCCATGCATTTTCTGCTTTTATGTTTCTATTCTGTGATTCTGCCCATTTCCTTTAAGAAATCAAAGGGCCCTGGTTCTATTGCTGTGCCTTGTTTTTACCCAATTTATTCCTCTGAATAATTGATCTCATTCCACGTCTTTTAATGCCAACCTCTCTAAACCCTCAAGCACAATATACAAACGACTACCATTCACCATCTTTATATTCTCCCTTCGCTGCATCTGTTACACACACAGTTATATTTGTCCTAGCTACCAACTGATCACTGAGGGCAAGCGCATCTACCTTAATTTTGACAGCTTCCAGTCAAACGAAGCAAAGATGCCATGTCATTCATCCTCGCATAGAGGATGAGGGAAATTGAGTGCTATAGACCTTTGTTGTGTGAGTTTGGGGTGAATTTTGACTGCCACAATCACAATGTTGAAAGCCAACCTTTTTTTCTCCCCATTCAGCCTCATGTGGCAAAATTGGTGAAAAATAACCACAAAAAACGTCTTAGTTGTCTAATCAATTGACAACTTACAATACAACACTTCTAAGCATCATTGTTTAGCACAAAAACCAGAAAGTAGTCGACTAAATGGCTTCATTCACTACTGGCAGGAAGATGACTGAAATCAGGGAAAACAGGATTTGCTATAAACGCAGGCATGTGAGGCAAGTGGCATTTCACACCAACAATTAAGCAGGACTGCACACAAAGCAAACAAAAAAACAACAGTCATGAATGCATTACGCTGCAGGGAGGGTGGTGTGACACACCCCCTTCATCTGCCCCGTCCACCACCATTTTTTTCAGGGTTGTTCCTCCTTGCCTGCAGGCAAAGGCCTAAATGGCTCCATTAAAGGCTACGTCATGAGCCTGTTGTCTGCCTGGTTGGCTGTGAATGTGCCATTTGGACGGCAGTAAGTGAACATGCAGGGTTGGGTGGGGGTGAAATCTCTAAAGCAGCGCCCTGCCATATCCATTAGCCTTGGGTGGTTGGACAAATATATCGCCAATCAGCCGAGTCCAATCCGCAGCAGGTTTTTTGGGAGCATTTCTTTTGCCCTTTTAGTTTGCTAATCTAATGGTCTGCCTCCTCAAGAATTCAACTTGGTAAATAATAAACCAGTAAAGCATAATTCTAAGTATGCACAAACATGTATTGGCAGTTGAAGAGCAGCTATAAGCACACTCTTGTTTCACTGATTTCTAACAAGTCTTTCACATAGAAGGGCAGTGACTAAATGACAACTAAGCCATCTTTAATAGCTGCCGTCTAATCGACCGGTGCTGAAAAACAGCATCAATTCATGAATCATACTTGAGAACTGGACCAAAAACTATGCAGTTAAAATCGGTTGCCATACTACTCATTTGTAAAGATGGAAAGTTACCACATTTAGGTCCTTCAGCTTGCTATTTGTCCAGTTTAAAACCAATATCATTCCAAATGAGGGAGTTTTTATTGTTTTTCATATCAAGTTCTTTCATGATTGCTTTCACTGAAAATGGCTGATGGGCGGTAGCTGATAGGAAAATGTTCCCATATCACCCAACCATAATTTCTATGACTGACAGTGCAGGGAGCAATGGAGGGGTCAGTGAGGCCTGTTTCATGCCATGCCATGTTATGAAGTCCAGCTCTAGGGCCTTGGACATATAACTTTCATTAGCGTACATAAAAGGCCAATTTGCAGACAAATGCCAAGAAAGGTCTTATATTTATAAAAAGGTACAAAAGGACAAATCATTTAGCAGTACAGGCAAGGAGACAGAGAGGTCCATTTTTACGTGTCAGGATTAGCCCCCCATGTTGTAGGTCTGGGCATGGATTTAGATGGAGTTTGGGGGATTAAGGCTGGATGCACTTCCTGATCCCTCACAGTGGGATTGAACCCGCAACATCTGGCTCATCAGTTCCCAAAGCACATGCTCTACCTCTGAGCTACGGCGACCCCCTTACAGACAAGACAGATTCATCAAATACATAATGCTACCTAAACACAGCACATCTAAAAATCTGCAAGATGTTCCTAAAGTGAAATAGCAAAAGATCTACCACTCCTATAACTGCTTAAGTAAATGTACTACAGCTAAAAGGACAGCTTGCATAAAACTGTACAAAATTATTCTACTGCCGGTGGATTGTTTGCAGATAGAGAGAGGCAAAAGGGTAGAAGGATCCTACTGGGCTGACATATGGCCTGAATGGGGGAGAAAGGGTGGTCATATTTGCTCTTCGTCACATCAATAGAAGAAACTACCCTCTACACATGAACGCCCAAAACTTTATGGAGAAACATCCCAAACACACGCCTTCATGCATGCTCCATAATCCAGGTGAGGAAATCGGATAAAAGACTGAAGATGTCACCAGTATGAGTGATGAAACATTTCTCTCAATAAACGTTGTATCCAAATGAACTTACTCAACTTTTTTGCACAAATATTACAGAAAAATATGCACAACCAGGCAAGTGAATACATAGATGCACATGCAAAAAATAAAATAATCGATACCGTATACTCTATAATGGAGCATGCAACTCAAGGCCGACCTCTCAGCTGAAGGCATAGAGCAAATGCTGGAACAGAGTATTGCATGAGAAGGATCTGGCGTGATCGTCAACATAGTGAGCAGGCAGACAACAGTAATGTACTGCTGGTGATGATGCAACACAGCATTGGCCCACAGAATCTGTTAAGTCACTAATGCAACTGCCGAGAATCTTAAGTCTATAGGGATGATGTCTGGGGATGACTAGTTATTGATCTTCACTGACATGTAGTTCACCTCTACTTATGCTGAACAGATATTGAAATCAATGATGGTGTGATGCCGTTTTCACTTTCTCTCAAACTGACCATTATATTGGACCATTATGGAGACAACTTGAATATTTACACTTCGGCAGAGTGCACAAGAATAAAGGGCAAGCAATGACCATCTAGGAACCGCATCTCCACCGACTAATGCTTCCCAAGTCTATGCACATGCTCCCTGTATAGAAGATACCTCATAAGCACATAAATTGGCATGTGAAGAAGATAAGTATTCTCTCTATGTCCCATTTGCATTCATAGTTCTTATCCAAATCAAGTGATTGCATGCCTATCGGTAAAACCCTGTGCAGGGGGCACTTTTACAAGTAAACCTCTCAGCAAATACATGCATACAAGATCAAGTGTGGTTCCAGTCCATCTGATACTAGATGGTAAACAGAGCTGGTCTGATAAAGATGTCCAATTCTGAGCACCACCAGTTTGGTACAACCAACATTGAAGTCTGAATTTTTAGCGTCAAGGAGGAAGGTTATATAACCTGACCTGAGGCACAACATAAAGTGCGCCTTGCATATGTGCTTTTATTGTTTCAGACTGGGTGAGACGACTGGATTTTACAGCAATGATTTTGTATTCATTTGGGAAAGGGTCACTCCATTATTGAAAAGCACGGCAAAATATAAGTTTCCATACAACGATTTACACGAACAACTCGACAATTATAGAAGGTTAGTATCCCGAGTCTGACATATCTCTTGCAAGTCGACATGCATCGACTCAGTAACGCAGAAAAACTTTAACATACCCGAAGGTAGTGATAATCCTGATGCACATTAGCAGCATTACAGCAGGCAAAAACTTTTCATCCCGGTGTTAAGCATGCTACGGCTACCACTAAAGCGTTAAGCATGCTACGACTACTACACCTGAGCATTAAGCAAGATACCAAACAGTACAAATCTTGCAGAATGCTCCAAGGTTGCATCGAGGACTTTAATGTCCATAAACACACAGCAAGTGGTCACGATCATAGGGGTTAATCTTATCATATTAGCAATGTTTACATTTATTCGTTAATGCTACTCGCTTGCTCTTTGGCACAACTGTTCTTACGTATTACTCAGTACCACCATGAAAAAGGTGTGTATTGACCAGAAGCACAGTTGTGTCGCAAGCTGTTTGGTTTGGATTTATTAACATTTACGGGCGTTTTCATGTTTCTAGTCCAATATCTTACAATGTTTACTGAGCTTCATCAGGAACTCTATAGTCCTGCTGCGGTGCTATAACATTTAACCCCAATGATAAATTAAGTTTCAATCTACCTCTTAATCCATGAAGTGTGAACATTTGGTGACACCTGAAGAGGCCTTTACCTGGTCCATCTGAGACTGACAGCGCAGGTGAATTGAGCTTCGGCCGTTTGGAATTGGGTGGCCCGACATCCAGCAGGTTTTCAGCCATTGTTGTTGTTGTTGTTGTGATCTGTTTCTAGTCGTTTTCTTGCCAAGTGCGAATAAGATGATCATAAGACAAGGGGGCTCTGCTCCTGTCTCAAACCCGCAGCTTATTTGGTTAGCACATTAGCAAGCTGTGAGCCTGCTAGCCTTGGCTAACTGGCTAATGGTTAGCTAATTGCCTGCCACCAGCTAAGTTAGCGTTAGCAACTCCTTTTGCAGTGAGTCAAATCTTTCAAAAGAGATGCAATAGCGCCCCACTTCGCCACCGCCATTCACCCCATGATAATCCAACTACCAACACCCACATTATTAACGTTAAATCACCCCGAGTGAGAATTTCTCCATGCAACAAAAGGGGAAGATGTCAAAACTTAAATCCAAAACAGTCATAAGAATCACGGGGTTCGCACAGCAAAAGTCGTTATTTTCTCAGATGGCCAAAGAGCCCATTTTGCGTGACGTCAAATTCCTTCATGCAAAAATCGTGCGAAACTTCCCAAATTTGCACGGGTGCACAAGATTGCAATTAATTTGCATGTTTTCTCCGAAAGTCGTAATCTCAGTCTCCGCCGGCTCACTGTAAACAATATACCGCTCCGAACGGCGACGGGGTCTGGAGCGCCGCACTCCGAAGGGGAAATCAGATATACGGGGGGGCTTTTTCTGTCCGACGAACGCCGCTCCGATCCCCGTTCCTTTGCTAAAAAATATCTCCAATTTGACAAGAAAATCTCTTTATCGGTGGAAGTAGACTGTCACGTCTCGGTTGGGTTGCTTGGTTTCTTTAAAAAAAAACAATGTTCGGCTGAATTTCTAATTCCGAGCCACGACAAGATGGCGGCTGTTGATTCCTTCGATACAAAAAGTTTTTTTTTTCTTTTTCGGATCGACCGTGGAGGGGGAGGGGTCGCGTATTCACGCCCTACGTAAGGGTGGTGACGATGGTCGGCCGCTAGTGGACGCTGTGGCCTAACACCTGGAAGATGGACCATGGGGTACGTTTCCTTAGAACTCATCTGTTTGCAGGGGAATCACACATTTATGAAAAGGGTGAGTGGAGTGAGTACAGCCACTGCTGCTGCTCCTTAACGTGGAAAGGAGCCAGTCGAGGTGGTTCGGGTATCTAGTGAGGATGGCATCTTGTCTCCTCACTAGTGAGGTGTTCTAGGCCACATCCAGCTGTGAGGAGGCCACAGCTGGTAGACCGAGGACCAGGTGGAGGGATTATATCTTCACACTGGCCTGGGAACAGCCCAGGATGCCCCAGTCAGAGCTGGATGATGTGCTCAGGGAAAGGGGAGATCAGGGTCCCCTCCTGGTACTGCTACCTCTGTGACCCGACCTTGGATAAAGGGTTGACTATGGATGGGTGAATGTTCAAGTGGCACTTCTAAATCTACCTCCCGAAAGTGACTTTCATGCAGCTTCTTAAAACAATCTTTGAGTGCATCACTCTCAGACTGTATACTTAAGTGATGATGATGATGATGATGATGATGGGGGCGATAATTGACAATCATGCTCTCACTTGTATTTCATCTACCTGAACTCGTTAGGTAACAAACCAGCTAACTATATTGGTTGGCTCCTGAACCACAAGTCAGGCCAAGCGGTTTCAACTGAAACCCCTTCTAAGGTGTCCTTGAGCAAGACACTGAACCCCTACTATTCCCTGGACACTGCAGCTCTCACTGGTCCTATACAATAGGAAGGAAGGGAAATTCATTTGGTCATTGTATTCTTACAATTAAATTTGTTCTCTGCATTTTCCCCATCCTATTATATAGGAACAGAGGACAGCTGCAGTTAGGGGTTCAGTGTCTTGCTCAAGGACACTTTAACATGCTTTCTGAAGGAGCCAGGGATTGAGCCAGAGACCTTCCGATTACTAGAAGAGCCACTTTACCTCCCGAGACACGTCTCTCCCTAGGATGGGTTACATGGCAGGATAGCTCAGGAGATAAGGCTTGGTGACAGGCATGGGTGCAAGTCCATGAATACTGGGTTGGCATCCAGTAATTTACCTGTGCCCCCATCAATAGGGTAAGTAGCTGTGTCAGGAAGGACATCCAATTTAAAATTTTGCATATCTCCGAGGAGCCATATGGGATCATTCGAGATCTGAGTTAACAATGACCACCATTGGTGCTGTACCTTAGCAGGGCACCAGTGGAAACTCTAAAGTCTCCAGTGGCAGCCCCTGAGAAACAGGGATCAAGCAAAAAGAAGATAGCTCAGGAGGTAGGGTAGTCGTCAAGCAATCGGAGATCGGTGTTTCGATCGCCGGCCCCTGCAGAGAATGGGTCGAAGTGTCCTTGAGCAAGACACTGAACCCTTAACTGCTCTTATGCAATAGGATGGGTTAAATGCAAAGGACAAATTCCTTCAGCCTTGATCATGTGGTAAATAAAACAATCCTATTCCGAATACAGAGGACAAATTCCATTGTCCATGTCATCCCGCAGAAAGAAAGATGGTGGCTCACTGTGTGCGTAGTCTAGCTCGTGGATCTCCTTCATTAAGGGGAAAAAGGGAAATGAAACCATGCCTCTCAGGCTCAATCAAACAAAACCATGAACCGATTCATCATGAGTGTTTCTTTTTCATTGTTTTTTTTCATGACATCAAAATCTGGCACATGCACTTATATAAAAAAAGGAATCATATACAATACCTATGCATATGTACAGACACCGAGTGCTTTGTGCAAATGTGTACAGATTATGATCATGTGCTGATAAATGTTACATGGTTAATGTGCACAAAAAAACATACATAAGATTCATGAGAATAAAACGAGCACAAACATTTTTAAATCAACCAACTCTGCCTTATTTAATACTTTGTCCCAGTGTGGTCAATAACACATTCGGGGTTGAATTTATGGGCAATTTTTTTAGAAGTGTAAGGATGTGTGCAATTGATACCATTGAGTGAGGGATTAGGATTATTTGACTGAAAAAGATTCCACAAGTGCTTTATAAAAGTACATTTTCCCTTTATGTAAAATCATGACATTCCTTCAGCAGACATGCCTTTCTCTTGTGTTCATTGGATTTGATTTCCATGGCCGTTTTCTCACAAACATGCTGTGAGTTCAGATGCTTCTGATGTGAAACGTGCCCATCTCCATCACTTAGTCTGGCATTCAGTGTTAAAATCTTAAACCCAGTGAAAGGGTCTGTAAACAGGGTGACGTCATGTCACTAGTTTTGACTAAGATGTGATATTGGTCCTACATGATTATCATCCTATAAAGATATAAAACTAGACTGAACAAATAGGATGAGAAATGATCCCTTCTCTCTGAATTGACTCCTTCCTCCCCTAAGCAGAGACGACTTGCTTCAGAGACAACTTGCTTCAAGGAAAGCTAAATTCTGAGACTCAACACCAGACTAAATCTCCAAAGATGGGCTGTTTCTGTGTGGCTCCCTCCAACCCACCACCCATGCACATACACAGATCAGTGATCAATATGGAGGGGATGGTGGATGATGTATGTGCAGAACAACTAAAGCAAGATCAGCATCAAGTGTTCCTCCAGTGGTGGAGTCAAGAATAAAACAAGTTTTTGGTTCTACATAGTTTAAAGTCGAGTTAAAAGATAAAATCGTAGCGAGAAGAACTGCAGAGGAAGAAGACAAAAAGCTGGGCAGCAAAGAGGGAAATGTTGTCATCATTCATTCTCATTCAAACCAAGTTACACATACAGATATACATCCTGCCCTTCTGATCACAGAGCCAATAGAATTCCCTCAAGTCTGTCTACTACTACTCTTGAGAGCACATGTGTGCTACCTAAAAGAATAGGAGGGGATTCACATTTTCACCTTCCTGTGGATGGCTTGTTTCCCCCCGACATGTACCCTGACCACAGTCAGGGTACATGTCTATCAATCACAGAGCACGGCAAGAATTCAAGCCAGAGGACCAGTCTATTGAAGAATTTGACAGGGCAAACTTGAGACTTTGGCTGACAGAACACATTCATTTGAAACAAGGGTAGAAAGCAGCATCGAGAACTAACGAGCCAGAGGCTCGGGGTTTGAATCCACTGTGGGGCATCAGGAAGGGCATCTGACCTCAATCCCCCATGCCTGCCGTGGGATGGACTGGGGACCGGTCTAGGAGACCAGCAGTAGTAGTGGTCCCTGCAGGACTGGACTGAGAACCACCGACCTAAATTATATATATTTTTCCTTCTGTGTGCAATCACCCAAAATCAAGGTTTATAATGAGTTTACCCATGTCAGATTGTGACACCGAGGTGAACAAAAGGCCAGAATATTAGAAATAAGATGAACATCCACAAATGATTTCACAAACGCACACACACACACAAGTGGGGAAAAGAGTGAAATCTGTCACTGGGGATAAAGACAAACGTGAGTAATGAGAAAAATACAACTTCAGAGATGTAAATTATCCCATGGGCACATCAACATTTGACTCCTGGCAACCGGGCAATGAATGGAACAACTGGAAATAATGGGAAAAAAACATATGGAATTTGCTTTAAAAAAAAGGCAGCCATAACTGCTCGAGGCACATCATTTCCTCACACATACAATCATAATCTATCCTTACAATGACATTAGTGATAAAAAAACAACCTTTGACAAAAAAAAGAAGAAACCATCAAAAATACATTGCTATATTTTTCAGGCACAACAAAAGAATCAGCTCAAATGGATAGGTTGCATTGCACACTCTCTCAAAGTGGCACAATATGAACAATTTGATACAGTAGAGGGCCTCCTGAATGTGGAGGCTGCGATGAAAGTTCAAATTCCTATCCCCTGTAAGAGCGATAAAGGCAGACAATAACCAGCTGTTGATTGACACTGATCTATTAGTGGGAGAGTGATGAAGGTATTGGATGGAAATTCACAAGTCAAGTCAGATTTTATACACAGTAAAACGTTAAAACTAGGGAACGCCTTAGTCGGTATCTATTCTCTCTGCTCTGATACATTGATAGATATGTGGACCAAATCTGTTAAATCTGTGATCGTTACTACATCATGATTGTCACTCACAGTTCCATTTAAATATATTTAAAGTGCCTTCCCACTTTTGTGATAAATCTGAGTATCTATTTTTTCAAATCAACTTTTTTTTTTTTTTACATATTCCCTTATCTAATTCTGTTTTGTGCTTTCAGGTGTACTTTCAGCATCAGACAAAAACTTATATAATGGCAATGACTATCAAATAAAAGTGGTCAAGAAAACACTGTGCAAGACCTGTGCTTTTGTGTGCATTTAGCCGCTACGATGCTAAAACCCATGTAGCAATCTTTAGTATGTCCCTTTGTATCGAGATTGGCACAAATGAATACTGTATCAAGCCCTCATGTGAACAAAGAATACATAAATTAACACTGCTTGTTATAATTCCCTCATTCTACCCATAATTCCCTGTTAAGATCATCATGTTCCACTGGCACTTATACAGGATCGAGAATTCTTTCCCTTGAGTCAGGCAAAGACTGATCGAGTCGAAAATAAAATTATATGGCATGACCATAATGATTTGTATCAAATAGTTGCATTGAAGACAAACTGAAAAACAAAATCTCTTAAAGTAACAAAAGTCCACTGCATGTTCCCAAGTCTTGAGTCTTAAGAGGGAAAGCCTATACAAAAGATTTCTTTTTTGTTCAACACTCTTACTTGATGGTTCACCTTGTCTAATCTTGAAGGCACTTAACAAAACAATTAAGAAAATAATAATCAACAAATATACTCCCTTTCCTTCCGACACCCTTATGGCCATTCCTCCACTTCATCTTGCGGTGCTCAACACAGGTCCAACCCACCTCAATTTCAAAGCCACATGCCCATTAGGAGTAGTAGGAGGAGCCCGCGTATCTTTGGCCTTGGTTCATGCCCAGGCAGATGGAGAAAGCAGCTCCCTCGACTATATCCACACCTGGAACTTCTGGAAAAGTAGAGGCCCTCGCCGATGCCTATAGACAGGAGGGGTCTCACACCTACTACCAAACTATCCTGGTTAGACAGTGTCTTGAGACAGCAGCCGGAGGTCATAAGCTCAAGGGGGCTGAGGGATCAAAGACGTGAGTAGAACTCCTCATTGAGATATGTAAGCTCGTCAGCCTCCTCTTCCTCATCCTCTTTCTCTTCAAGTGCGAGAGGTGCTGGCGAAAACATGGAGGGCACTTGCGTGGCACTGGATTTGAGGTCTAGTTCTGAGGGGTGATGACGGTGTTGGTCTGTGGTGGGAGATGGGCCAGAGAGTTTTGAAGCGTCCCTATATCCCTCCTCCCTTACCTCTACAGGCTCAGCTTGACCAGGTTCTGGCCTGGTTCCTGAAGGTCCAACAATTTTGCTGCTTTGGGGTAGAGAAGTGCTTGTGGAGAGAGGGGAGGAGGAAGGAGTGTATGAGGAGGATGAAGAGGGAGGAGCTGCTGCCTTGGCAACAGATTTAAAAGTCTTACTGGCTGGTGGCACCATGGTAGAGAGAGCAGGGCTGCTGCCCATCTCAAGCTGCTCTTGATTTCCCAGAGGGTTTCCCCCACTTTTAGGGTAAAGGAAGGTCCTCATTTGACCTTTGCCCTTTACATTTACGGTACCTCTGTAATCGAACTCTAAACCCATGGCACTGAGCACAGCGTGGCTCTCCTCACTCACCTGCACCCGGCACTCCACACCAGTGGAGTCCATCCGGCTGGCAATGTTGACCGTGTCCCCCCAGATGTCATAGAGCAGCTTGGTAGTGCCTATCACCCCCGCCGTCAGCGGGCCGTGGTTGAATCCGATGCGGAGCTTGAACCCAAAGCCCAGCATGTTCTTGTTGAAATCATCTAGGACGCCCATCATCTCCAGGGCAAAATTGAAAAGCGCCCTCAGGTGGGCGTGCGGATGGTCCTGGTTACTGTGCGCCAGCTGCTGGACATTCAGTCCTGATGCTGCCATGTAGGTTGCACCAATAGTCTTGATCTTCTCCACATTGGTGAATTCAGATTTGCGGAGGAGTTCATCAAAGTCTCCAATCAGCTCATTGAGGACACGGTAGCACTCTTTGCCGCCCTCATAGCTCTCCTCGTAGAACTCACTGAAGTTGACGATGCTGGCAAAGATCACGCCCACATTGTCATGGTTCTCGGAGTAGCTCTGGGCCCCCTGAAAAGGAAAAAGTTGCACAGAAATAAGTGTATGGAAAAAAATATTTTCTATAAAAACGCGTTAACTTGAATTAAATAGATCTCTCAAAATGATAAGTGCTTTCAACTTTGAAGGAGACTAGGACGCTAGAACCAACTCAACCACTGAGGTATCATGAGATTTGTGTCATGAGCCTGTTTACGTAGTTGGGTAAAGACAAATACCTTGAGTTGCTCTGCGACATGGATGGGGATGATGTTGCCCAGTAACCACTCCGCTTGGTCCCGCATAGTCTGAATTTTGGATCTGTACTTGTCTGCCTCCACGTTGCCATGGTAACAGAGACGGTAGCTGACCTGAAACTCACGATTGAGAAACCAGACCAGGAGGAGTAGCAGGAAGAAGGCCAGAATGGCCTCTTTGACGAGGAGGTCAAGCGGTCGAAGAGGGGTTGGGCCTGGTTCTGGAGTCATCCCCGCCAGACTGCCTTCATTCATCGTGAGGTTCACCCTAACATGAGAAAGAAGAAGGAGATGATGAGATGGAATAATTTATCTTTTGGGCTGGGAGATAAGAGACTGGATGGGGCTCAGTTTGTAGTTTGATCCAAGTTGAATGGAGATATGACAAAATATGGAGGCAAAACAACAAAGACATGGAGAAATAGCTTGGAGGAGAGAAGTACACAAGCTGGGAGACACAGGAACTTAATGGGATGATGGTAAGGTGGGACACTTCAACACAATTCCTGCAGGGGCCAGGGATTGAAGCAGCAATCTTCCGATTACTAGAAGATAGCCTTACCTCCTGAGCTATGCTACCCCTCAAACAAAAACCCTATTATGACAGATGTAATTCAAGCTAGGAGAGAAATAACCCATTCAATAATGTTGAAGTCCATACATCGCGCAAGTATACTTCTGAACCTCTAGAACGGTCCCGCAGGCCAGTCGATGCAGATAAAATAGCTTTGTCAAATATATACTGTAAATTACTTCTGCTTTAATCTGCTGAGTCTGTGCAACTTTGCTTTGTATGCTAAAGAGCAAAAGCTCTAAAGGTGGAACTGCTTAATGATGAAGAGAAGAGCTTCCCCGTTCAAATTGCGACATTGCCTCCAGCTCAACCGGGCATTCTGGGAACTTTAATTGGTAGTAGCACTCCTGGGTTGGTAAAGTGCGGCTAGCAGCTCCAACAGGTGCTGGGGTGGCTGTACAGCTTCTCTACACCCTCTCCAACCACATTATAAGGGTCATGCATCATGACTGCAGGGAAAACAAGGGGATTGGACATGCTACAGTGGAAGGAAAAAGGGACAAAATCAATTTTAAAAAAGCATGAAGAGAGGCATTTGGCATTCTTTCTCTATGCCCTGACTTTGGAACAAGCTAATGAATGTAAAGCTATAACACAAAGGCTGATCTGCCTCAGCTATGAGTCATTCCCCTGCTGCAGCACCTAACAACCATTACAGTGCAAGAGGCCCATTGTGTGTGAGAGAGGGAGACGGGGAGTTAAAGAGCATAAAAATGCAGGAGTGAGTGGAGAGAGGGTGGAGAGACAGTGAAGGCTATGATTATGATAACATAAGAGGGCTCTTGCTCCCATCAACCTCTCAAATGTTACTCATCTCTTGAACTTCTCGGTTGCACACAGACACTCACCCAAGTGCTGGCAAGCTGTTATTAGCCGAGCTGAAAGAGAGGAGAGCAGTGTCACATGGGAGATAGAAGCGGTTATATACCAACACACAAATACAAATAGACACAGGTTCATACAGAAACACAAGATAATGCATGAATGCATACACTACATGGCCAAAAGTATGTGGACACACCTTTTGTTTAGCGGGTTTGGCTATCTCAGACACACCCACTACAAGCTCTGGAGACAAACACTGGCAATAGAATGGGCCATACTGATGAGCTCAGTGACTTTCAATGTGGCACTGTCAGAGTGTACAAGCTTTTCAACCAGTAAGTACATGCAATTTCTACCCTGCTAGATAGAGCTGCCTCGGTCAACTCAGAGCACTTATTGTGAAGTGGACATGTCTGGGAGCCACAGCTGCTCAGCTGTGAAGCACTACGCTACACGAGACCACAGAAAAGAACCACAGAGTGAGAGAGTGCTGTTTGGATGTGCATGTGTTTGTCTGCATGGAGTGTGTCTGTGCTTGTATGTAGACTGCAGGTGCTCACCTGGTCCTATGGAGGGGGCTGTAGAGTAGCAGCAGAAGGGCGGCTCCTGTCACGGTGGCTAAGGCTGAGCGCATCCAGAAACTTAGCTGACAGAAGTTGCAGAACTGAATGATGGCCAGGATGGTGGCACAGCACAGGAACATAGTCACCTGAGAAGAACAGCTCTAACAGTGAGCTTCAGAGTAACAGATATACCAAATGTAACTCATCACACCCCCTCATCTTTTAAAGGGACCAAGTGCTGCTTTTGACATAAATGTCACCATTTGATGCACCACACCAGATAGTAGCTTAAAGCTAATTCACATCTGCACTCCCTGCATGTCTTTTTTTGATGGCGGGAGGAAACCGGAGTACCCAGAGGAAATCCACACAGACACACGGGGAGAACATGATGACTCCACACAGAAAGGGCCTGGGACGGGATTCGACCTGAGGGCCTTCTTGCTGTGAGGCAACAATGCTAACCGCTGTGCAAGCGTGGGGTTCGATTAGATCTTCCTTCTCCCTGAGATTTTAACTGGTCACAGCAACAATGTGGTTTCTCTCCTGTATAGCTTCTGATGTGGGCATCCATTCTTCCAGCTTGACTGAATTCGTTAGTCCTCCCTCATCCAACACATCCAAAACACACTCAGACACATGCAAACATACATAATTGTATGGCCTTGGTACACATCCCGTCTGTGCTGTATCTTGCTGCTTATGAATGAAGTTGAGCAAGTGTATATGTTTAACCATATTGCATAACCATTATGAAGAAACAGAGCCATGGCAGCGCAAAAGGAGGTGAATCGGTTCAACTGGATCTGAAGTTTATTCAGGGGCATGGCACCTCGGGTAGAGTGCATGCTTCAGGAACAAACAAGACAGAGACTGCGGGTTCCAACCTATCACAGGGCATCAGGAATGGCACCCTGTGTTAATCCCCAGAGCTTACCTTGAATGTTGCTCCACCATCTGCCCAATAAGCGCTGGGATAGAAACCAGCAGAGCAGTGACCCGACTTTCAGATAAGCAGTTGACGCTGACATGATATTACATAATCAGGCATCTGTAGTGATACGGGCCTTTCAGAGCAGCTAATGATGACATTGACATGGAGAGTAATGTATGTATCACTCTCATCGCCATGCATCCCCTCCCCTTTCTCTCTCTCCCGGCCAGATTCTCCCCATTAGCTCTCTTATTAGCCGTTAATATCTTCAAAGGCAGAAGAGGCCAGAGAACTCCATGTCTAATTAACCACCATCGCCGAGACTTCCACTTTGATCTACAAGACCTGAAGGAATGGAGAGAGCGAAAGGAAGAAAGCGAGAGGAACACAGAAGGGAGGTGCGGCTGGGAGGAGAATGCAAGAAGAAATCAGGTGTCGCACACTGGTGAAAAACAGGAAACCAAGACACCAAACATCTTGCAAGCAGAAGCAGGCTTGCAGCTGGAAGGGA
Source organism: Regalecus glesne (assembly GCA_900302585.1). NCBI lineage: Eukaryota > Metazoa > Chordata > Actinopteri > Lampriformes > Regalecidae > Regalecus > Regalecus glesne. The sequence continues at coordinate 4,330 of OMLC01027770.1, read as the reverse complement.
AAAGTCAAACTGGTCCCATGGCTATATACAACCTTGGCTCAAAGCTGCACAAAAAGCTGTGAACAAGCTTTGCCCCTCCGCTTTTCCACATAGCGGATTCAGAGGGGAGAAATGTCAACATCTCTGGTGCCAAGGTACACATGTGAAGCCTGATGAGGAAGACGTTTCTTTCTAAAGTTCCAATCAGTGCAAATGCGAACTGACAGTCAACTACTCCAAAAGGATTTTGTGGAAGGATCGAGCCACTGGGAGGGCTCAGAGATGGAGGACGGATGGGGATCAGTGAAAGCACAGAGTTCCTTTTATCTACTGAATTTACAATGTACGAAGGGGCCGTGGTAGCTCAGGGCTAGAGCCTGTGCTTCGAAAACTTATGACCAAGGGTCTGTGGGTTTAAACCCACCATGGGACTTCAGGAAGGGGACCCATCCTTAAACCCCCAAGCCTGCCCTGAGATGCTATCTTAATAATAATAATAATAATAATAATAATAATGATTCCCTTATCAGGGGATTTTCCCGCCCTTTTACCCAATGAGTGCTGGGATAGACTCCTGCATGACCCCGCGACCCGACTTCAGACAAACAGTTGATAATGGATGGATGGATCATTAGTAGTAATAGTGGTAGTCGCAGCAGGAACAAAAGTAGCAGTGTGAACATCAGCAAAGATAACTGTAATGGTCACAGTGGTAGCAGTAATTTTAGGAGAAGCAGTCACAACAATGGCAGAATTAGAAGCAGTAGTGGTCGTCTTCAGTTAATTAGCATGGGTTGAGTGTAACACTCAGAAGCAAGGCAGGCATCAGGGCTGCACCAGAGTTAGCCAAACTGAACACTTAGTGTTATCTTGCTGATACAGTAGAACAGTACAAACACACACACACACACACACACATGTGCGCGCGCACACAACTTGATATTTGTGACTCTCCTGTACTCTTCCCACAATCTGTGTAGCCAGCGTCACAAATTGCTTGTGCATCACTTTGAAGCAGTGAAAATGACCATGGGTGGAAGCTAGTTCACCAATTCTATGGACAACAAAGAAGCCATTTGTAAAAGAAGTTCCGCTAAAATCTCAAGAGGGTACCATTGCCAAAAAGCTTCACCGTTACAAACTCAATTTGCTGCTTGTAAAGAAAAACGACACCTGGATTGGCAAGCAGGATGCAACCAAGCAGCAACAAACCAACCTCACACACACACACACACACACACACATTAGGTCCCATTACCTGGAGGGGCAGGTGGGTGCTGCGGGTGAGGTGGGAGAAGACTGAGACAGCGGGCAGAGAGACCAACACAGCTCCTATCACATGACGAGGGATCCAGCCCGAGACCACCCTGAGCAGGGAGCGGGTGCAGTTCAGCTCCTCCTCCAGAAAGAAGGCCATACTGAAGACAGGGAAGAGGAGGTGTTGGATGATAAAGGGGGAGCAGAGGGAAGAGGTTAGGATACAGAGAGGGTAAGGAAGAGAATAACAAATAAATGAAATGAGACAGCCAAGTTTCGAGCAGCACAACTTCTGTTCCTACACCAAATGAGTCGATGAGCAACACCCGGCCAGTGAGCCACCATGTGCTCACACTGCATCTGCAAACATGCTCCTGCTCATAAACCAGAGGTGTGTCGACTTTTAATATCTACGGTATCCATTCATCATCGGCCTTTCCTGCTCACCGTATGGAGAGCACCAGGGAGGTGAGTTCAAGCAGGCCTGCCAGGGGCGTCAGGGCCAGTGCGGTTGGGGCGGGAGGGCCCACCGTGGTGGGGGTGACCAGGCGAGGCAGAAAGCATGCCAAGGTGAGAGCCAGGAAGACAAAGCAGCTGAGGAGCACATCCAGGAAGGAGCTGAAGGTGGTGCTGGCAAAGGTCTGCACTCGCACCTGGTTCTTCACCTGCAGGGGTGGAGGGAGGAGTGGTCCACAAATGATGGAGAGATTGAGAATAAGGACATTTATTGACAAGTCTGAGGATAGAACTGTGATTTTTGACTATGTTTAGTGGGGTTTGTGATTAAGCTACCTACCATTTTGACAGGGTTCAGCAAAGTCTTGGGAATGGAGTGAATTTCAGTGCCTTGCTCAAATACACTTCACTTTTGAAGGAACCAAAGATTGAACAACTTCTGATTATTAGATGACCACCCTGTCTCCTGAGCTATGCTGCCCCCATATCTGAAGAATCAAGTCAAGTCAGGTCAATTTTATTTGCGTAGCCCATGATCACAAATTACAAATTTGCCTCAGAGAGCTTTACAGCAATAAAAACTCATCTGAGAAAACTGTGGTTCTCAAATTCCATGACTTAATGTTAGGTCTAGCTGTTAAGATCTTCCCTGAGGTTAGGTTTGAGGACAATAGTGATATAGACCAGCTATTTTTACTGTGGGGGGGCAAGAAAAAAAGATTTCTGTAGGCTAAGACGGCCTTGTATATAAGACGGAAGCTGAATTATTATTGAAAACACTGTGAATGTTAACTGTGAGACGGTTTTGTTTTCTGCACCGTAATGACACTGATGCAACAGCAGGGGGACATGAGAGGATGGAGTCAGCTGGAGCAAAACACTGCTGACTGAGCGTTTAGGTGCAGTTATTAATCTGAAAAGTATTTGGTGGTCTGTGTCTATTAGCAGCCTTGCAGAGATTGTTTAGTTTTTTTTGCATGTGAGATTTGTTTGCAGGGGTGGCATAGCTCAGGAGGTAGGCCGGTCCTCTGGTAATAAGAAGACTGATGGGTTGGATCCATAGCCCCTGCAGAAATGTGTTGAAGTGTCCTTGAGCACGACACTGAGCCCTCTAATAGCTCAAGCCCTGTGATGGAATGGCGACATGTCCAGGGTGCTTCCCTGCCTTTCACCCAATGAGTAGGATGACCACCCCTCCCACATATTACGGGACAGTCCCGAAAATGGAACGTTTGTCCCGTATCCAGCATGAACAAAACAGCATGAAATGTGGGACATTGTTCCCATTGGTGATCACCCTACTATTGAGCGCTGGGATTGATTTCAGCATGACTCCATAACCCGACTTCAGATAAGTGGTTGACAATGGATGGATAGAATTGATTTGCTTTGTGTGTGTGTGTGTGT
>OMLC01027736.1:1131-17842 GCA_900302585.1 Regalecus glesne | reverse complement strand
ATATATAATCCAGAGATAGGTTTTGATTTCAAATTTAAGTTATCAAGATTCTTTATTAAGTAACACAGATAGGACGGTTCCATGAGTTTCATTTGAGGAAAAAAAGACATACGGAATTGTAATTTACAAATTCCTCTCTTCCGAGCAAAAAAGAAGTTTCCCCAGGGATGTTTCTTTGGGGTTTATTGACCACATTGCTCTGAGTTCTTGCTGTGAGAGTGAGCTTTCAATGCAAAATGCCTCTATCTGTAAAGTAAAGCTTCTGAAAATGTGGTGTTGAATGCTTAGGATGATGTTATTCCCTCAACTATCTCTCAGGATAGCTAGTAATAGGCCCATAGATAATATTGTAGTGGTGGATTTATTTTCTACCCGTATGAAGATGGACTGGAGTTCAAACTGTGAAAAATAATGATTGAATTCTCGTGTCTTCTTTCATCAGCCAGCACTAATGAATAACCAGTATTATAGCGTTTGTTCCCTATGTTTTTTTTTCCATCACATCATAATTTTAGTACATTTGCACTTCTGTATTGTAGAACGTGTTCAAATGGAAACACTTTGTATCCCAATGTGACGATGATGATGGGCCACGGTGGAGCACACACCTTCATGTCGGGGGTAACAGGATCATGTCCTGCCATGGGGCTCAGTAAATGTGAGGCATTCATTGTAAAGCGCCTTAAGTAGTCGCGAGACTAGAAAAGCCCCATATAAGAACAAGTCCATTGATCATTTATGAGGATTAATGTGATGAAACCACCACTGTAAATGTTATAGTCATCTTCTATTTTCTGTTTTTACCAAAGTCCTATTTTTACAGAGCAGGAACCGAGCACCTGCTGGACATATGTAGGAAAGCATATCTGAACGCACAGCATAGCTAGACACGCAGGTTTGATCCCACTGCAGGGTGTCTGGAAGAGCATCCAGCCTTAATACCCCCCCCACTCCATGGGAACTATCCTGACACATAAAAACAGAGTGTTTCCAAGCTGGTATTGACTCATTTAAATCTGAAACAAGTCTGAATAGTGAGGAACCGGTGTCGGTCACCAACATGAAGTCATTTTGTTAACGTAATTATTTTGGATGTCCAATACCTGAAATCTTTCCTACGCTCTGGTTTGCGGTGTAGCTACAGCTCTTATAAATACACATCCCAATTGCCCGACTATATGTGCTGCATGTTTTCATCACCTCAGCACCACCCACATTATGGACCAATGTAATTCAAACATCTCTAGGAGACCAAGCCCACCTTTAGCCATACCACACTTGTTTGTCAAGAGCGTCACGGAGACGCCTCCTACCCCTAAAGACTTTGCTTTGTCATGATCTCATGCCCTTCTTCCGTGTGTGTATGTACATGCACATGTTTGTCTTGTAAGTCTGGCAGGCTCATGTGTGTGTGTGTGTGTGTGTGTGTGTGTGTGAGTGAATGTTGGTCTGTGGCGTGTGTGTGTGTCAGAATGTGAGTGTGTTAAGCCACCTGCTCTATCTGGACAAGTCCCTCAGAGGCGACCATGTACTTTTCCACAGTCACATTACTGTTGGTACTTTTCCACTCTCCCCAGTTGATACTAGCAGTGGCACATACACCACATGAAACTGGGTCATGCAACAAAGCCTTTTGGCCTGTCTCTTGCCGTTTAGGCTCCAGGTTCTCCATGTGTGCTGAGTCAAAAGGTCAGACTGTAGGTCAACTGACCTTCTGTTTCAGTAATAAATCACAAAATGCAATGCAAGTTTGATCTGTTGAAGTTGCCACTAGTGCTGATGGTGTTGAATTGGTACACTGGAAATATTTGTTTTGTTTCATCTAGGTCTCTAAATGGTAAATGGACTCATTCTTATAAAGTGCTTTTCTAGTCTAGCAACTACTCCAAGTGCTTTACAATGAATGCCTCACATTTACCCAGCCACCGGAGTGGGATATGAATCTGCTACACCCGACTTGACGGCACACGTGTGATTCGCTGAGCCACCGTGGCTCTAGCCATGTATGTGAATGCTAGATGGACACATTTTTATGAAGCACTTTTCTAGTCTAGTGACCACTCAAAGCGCTTTACATCGTATGGCTCGCATCTATCGAGCGTGGGGGATTAAGGCCAGATGCCCTTTTCCTTACACCCTGCAGCGGGATCAAACCTGCTACGCCCGACTCGGAGGGGAACACTCTACCACTGAGCAGCTAGGATTATTTCAGCCACATCCATTACTGATTGATGCATAAAGTCAAGTATACAGCCATGCAAGCTCCGTATGAACATTGGCAGCAGATCAGATCATACTGAAGAGCTCAGTGACTTGCGACGTGGCACCGCCGTAGGATGCCACTTTTCCAACCGGTCAGTCCGTCAGATTTCTGCTCTCCTGGAGCTGTCCCAGTCAACACTGTTAAGTCTGCTGCTCTGAGGTGGGAAAAGTCGAGGAGCAGCAACAGCTCAGGCATGAAGCGATAGGCCACAAAGGCTTACAGAACAGGATCGCGAAGTGCTGACGTGCATACCCCGCAAAAATGGTCTGTCCTCCATTCCGACACTCAGCACTGAGATCTGGAAGTAACTTCAGCCCAAGGTGTGTTCGTCAGGAGCTTTATGAAATGGGTTTCCCTGGTCACGCACCCACCCACAAAAGCCTCAGATCCTGAACCCGTAGTGCCAACTGTAGTTATAGGTGTGTGGAGGAGGAATCATGGCCTGGGGCTGTTTTTCATGGTTTGGGCTAAGCCCCTTAAGTCCAGGGAAGGGAAATCATACATACAGCATATGATAATACGTGCACCATTCAACAACATTCTAGAGAACCATGTGCTTCCAACAGTAATGTGTGGCAACAGTCTGGGGAAGGCCCTTCCCTGTCTCAGTATAACCATGCCTCCATCCATAAAGCAAGTACCATAAAGACATGGTTTACTGAGTTTGGTGTGCAAGAACTTGACTGGCCTCCATACATCCCTGACCTCAACCCCATCCAACACCTTTGGGATGAGCTGGAACACTGACTGTGAGGCTCTAAGGCTCTAGTGGCTGAACTGAAGCAACTCCCCGCATCCATGTTCCAAGTCCGGTGGAAAGTCTTCCCAGAAGAGTGTAGGCTGTTGTAGCTGTGAAGAGGGGGTCAACCCCATATTAATCCCCTTGGTTAAAAAAGACATACATGTTGGGGTTAATACTCCTGCCTGTGCCCCTGAGCAAGACAATGAGGAAAAACAACTGGAGTTCCTCTCCAGGCACTGCAGCTGGTCATTTCTCCCATACAATAGGATGGTTAAATGCAGAGAACACAATTCATTTAACGTACATACAGTGACAAATAAAGATAATATTTCAGGGCAAGAATAGCAGGAAATGAGAGCAGGCCTCAGAATCTCACTGCTTCCCAAATGGAACATATTTCATTTGTTTCTTTAAACCATGGAGAGCTGTATGACTCACATGTGTCTTGCCTGTATGTTTTCACATGGGAGATAGGGGGAGTGGCAGTATGCATCCATGCGATACTAGAACAACATCACATAATAACTCACCCCCTCTTGAGCCCCCTCCCCAGGATCTCCTAAAGAATTCGACTTCATCAACTTCACTCTACAAGACCATTCATCCTACTGTTTTTCAGACACCCCATGACTTGCACAATATCACAAACTCTTGCGATCTCCGACATGACATGTAAGCGAGGCAAGACGAACGTGGCAGGTATCCGTTGTGAAACAAAATATAAAACGGACAGTGTTGCCTGGATGGATGATCACTCGCAAAGAAGGGTTCATAGGCCAGACGGGGTTTATTCAAGCAATCAAGCAATAGGAGCAGCATAGCTCAGGTGGTAGGGCGGTTGTCAGGCCATCGGAAGATTGGTGGTTCAATCCCCGGTTCCTTCAGAAAGCATGCCGAAGCTTACTACACTGATTCCCCAACTGCTTGGGACAACAGGAGAACGTTAGCTTGTTGGATACATTTGGTGTGTATTTACATTTGACTTTGAATCTTTATTAAAAGAGGATTTATTTTTTTCATCTTATTTTTAATCTAGTGGGGGCTGTGGTACCTCAGCGGTAGAGCACACACATCCGGAACTGACAAGCCAGATGTTGTGGGTTCAAACTCTCTGCGGGGCATCCGGAAGAGAATCCAGCCTTAATCCCCTTAATTATGACATGTTCTTGTCTACCAAGATAAAATGACATTTGGCCTATTACTCCTGAAGAAGGTCTGTTTTTATATGTCATTATTAGTCCCCATATTGTGGGGATGGACACGGACTTAGGTGGAGCATGAGAGATTAAGGCTGGGGATCTTTCCTGATGCCCCGTGGTTGGTTTAAACCTGCAGCCTCTGGCTCGTCAGTTCCTGAAGTGTAAACTTTACAACTGAACTATCACAGCCCCCAGTTTGGTCTATTACTACTAGTATCATGCATTTAGATACAGCTAGCTGTGCAGGTTTGGCTGCAGCTCAGTTAAATACCAGTGAGTGATGCTGTTGTGTGTCCTCTGTTAAATATTATTGCACTGTTCACTCTTGTATGATACTGTGGTAATGGCATTTAGATTACACATGTGTACATAAAAAAGAGAATCAAGCTCAACCTTGCTTTTCCTAACTATTACCAGACAGAGAAACCTCCCCTCCCCCGCGATGAGGACGAAAATTGGGTGGATGGCCAGTCTCAGTCTCAACTCGGAGCAGGGAACAGTTCAGACACGGTACAGGCGGATGATGGTGGCCGGCCGGCGTGGGACTCCAAGATCCAATATGTGTTAGCACAGGTGGGCTTCAGTGTGGGCCTGGGTAACGTGTGGAGGTTCCCATACCTCTGCCATCAAAATGGAGGAGGTGAGTTTTGTTCCCACAGTGCATGTCACTGCTTTGATTTCTAAGTTTAAGAGTTGTGTTCTCGAAACCTCGTAGTTGCCATCTATGCCTTGCTGACAAGGCTGACTGTCATCCTGCAGCACGAACATTAAATAAAGTTGCAGAAGATGAAAAAGTATAAAATGAAAGGAAATGGATCAAAATATGCAACTAAAACATCTCGAATAAGGAAACATGAGCGCATGTCTGTATAATAGTGTGTGGGTCTGACTCCTACCCTCAACTTCTCTCCACAGGAGCCTTCATGCTACTCTATGTGGTTCTCCTGCTGGTGATCGGAGTTCCACTCTTTTTTATGGAGTTGGCAGCAGGCCAGAGTATCCGCCAGGGGAGTATCGGTGTATGGAAACATATCTCCCCTAAGTTGGCAGGCATCGGCTACTCCAGCTGCATGGTGAGGATTTATTTGACAAGCCACCGAGGCTCATTTGTGTTGCAGGTGTCTGTTAAAACCAATGACTACGCAAGGCAGTTCTACTATTAGATTCCTTCCTCCTGTTAAACTCTGCTAATGGGTGAAGTTATTAGTGCAGAAGGTTATAAGTAGTTATGATTAGGCCTAAGTGCCAAAAACAATCCATTGTTACAGAGCAGTCGGGCAAGTTGCAGCTTTGTCTGGTCCATGTGTATAATGGCTCCATGCCACACTCTTGTGGCAGTAGTAACAGGGGTTAGTCTATCAGAATCACAGGCTTGATCCCACCACAGGGTATCAAGTAGGCCATCCAGCCTGAATACCCCATGTGCCAACCAGGTCCGTGTCCACTCCCACAACATGGGGACTAATCACGAGACATTAAAACGGACCTTCTTCAGTGTCACCATCTGTCATTGTCCCAGATGCACAAGTAATACATTCGGGGTTGGCAGACACGAGCAACGAGACAGCACGATAATAACATCAGACCTATTAATACAGTGCTGGTGTCAAAGATCTTGTCCTTGGCGTTAACTTACTTTCCACATCACAAGTGATCACATATCCTCTCTTCCCAATATGCAATGATGCTGCACAATATGTGGCCTTAAGCGACATGGGGAAACACTACTGCAGTCATGTTGGTGGAGGGGCTCGGTTTTGTCCATGTTGGCATCAGTAAGCTCCTTCAGTATAGACTGTCCTGCTTGCCATCAACTGTTAGGAAACGTGGCCAATTGAGGAGGGGGCAATTTCAATGAGTCCGTCAACATTCTGTTTTCCATTGAGCACTGCTTGGTCTTCCGGCATCACATCGAGCAACAGGGAACACATTGCACTGGATAGGCAGCCGCTGCTGAAAGAAATCAGTGCAGGAAAGAGCTGCACATCATGAAATGTCCCGCAGTGAAAAAGCGACAGCACCGCAAGAAGAGAGAGAAAAGACCTAACTACAACCACCAAGCACCACCGCTTTTCCCTGTCCACACTGCCCCAAAGTATGTAGATCGTGGATCAACCTCTAGAGCCTCTAGCCATTTCGAAGAGCCAAAAGTAGCCCAACAGAGAGGACATTCATGCTTACTTCGAGTGACCGCTGATAGACAGATTGTTTGGTTTCTTTCCATGTTTTAGATTCAGGCTGTTATTTCTGGCTGAGATACAACATGCTGTGGATATGGCACAGCAGCACAATATAGTCTCCATTTTATATGTAACAAAATTATAACTTCCAAAATGGAAAATGAGGGTTTAAAAAGAAAAAGACAAAATGGGGTAATTGTTGAACTTAGTTTTTTTCTTCTTCTTCTTGTGGCCAGCTGCATGGCTCCCTAGCTGGCCTTTTTTAAAAGATATTTCCAACAGCACCATCCCTGGAACTTCAATGAAGATAAGGTTACTGGGGTTTGAGTGTTGTCCCGCTTGTTCCAGTATCTCGTGAAAAGGACAGATTTACTCTCTCCTGTACTGGTGAATAGGGCTTTTTTAGGTACTAGATAGTCTTGTGCTTTCTAATGTGTTCTTAGCTATATATGGGTATGTGTGGTGGGTGTGTGTGGTTTCTGTGTGCCTGAGAGAGGAGGGTGGTGATATTCAGCCCCTCGGTAATATGAGACTAACTGCACTGTAGTGGTGGAATGATTTCTACACTGGTTCACCGTTGCATTAACAATTTTATATCCAGGATGGATACGGGCCGCATGGACTGTAGAAGAATTTTCTGTGCACGTTTCACACAAATAATTTAGATGCCATATTCAGGAGCCAGATTTTGTAGGTTTGAACCCACTGCAGGGGCACTAGGAAGGGCAACTAGCCTTAATCCTCCAAGCTACTTCTAAGTCCATGTCCACCACCACATCGTGGAGACTATTGGTGATACATAAAAATGGAGCGCTCGTTTCATTTATAAAATATTATTGTTTCTTTCCTATGATGCTACAGTCACAATGTAATTATGCATATGATTATGTAATTGTTTGTGTCCTGGTTAGTCTATGGTAGTTTTCCAATACATCTGTATCATACCTTTGACATATCTGTCACAGATGCTAATCCCATGTGTCACTTTTCTCCTCTGAAATGTGTCATTTTGTTTGAATGCAGTATCTGTAAAGGGGGATTTAAAGAGATAAATCAAAAAGTCAGATTCAAGATAAAATGGTAGTTTGAAGTGTATAATTTACCCAAATCACCAATCTGCCACTCTCCATAACTTGAAGACAACACTACAATACTACGATAAGATAAGGACTGTTGCTGCTCTAGATTAGATTTTTAACCTTGGCAAAAACAAAACCTCTCTGGTGCGTACAAGTCAGCTCATATGCTACAGCTCAAAGACTTGCTGTGCTAATATTGAATGTATTGAATTGAGTAAATAGTTTTGTTAACCCTTTCTTCTCTTCAAGGTCTGTTTCTACGTGGCTCTCTACTACAACGTAATCATTGCGTGGAGCCTGTTTTATTTGGGTAACTCTTTCCAGTATCCGCTGCCCTGGGAGCAGTGTCCAGTGGACATAGTCACCAATAACACAGGTATTCATGCATTTACACACGCACACACACACACACAGACCATGTGCCATTCTCTACTTGAGCACTGAGATTGATGGAAACACGGTGGAGGATATAAAAGGGATGCATTACCCGCTTTATACATTTCTCTTTGGTTGTTCCCATACCTGTTTTCAATAGGTATTGAAATGCAGTTTATGGATCTTATTTGTAGCTCAAACTTGGTTGGCTTGCTATAATACAAATTGTGAAAAGCAACCACGCTGAAATTGGACATGAATACGTCATATGTAAAGGGTAGAAAACGTGTTCAAATATACAGAGATTCCCATACATTAAACACTTGTTGTTATCATTGTAAATAAGTGTTTTCTTTTTTAATTGGTCTACAAAAAATAACACTTTATGCTTTAAGTGGACTAAGCTGCTTACTTGGAGGTGTTTTAGCAGGGAGGCTGTCTGATATGTGCTGCCTCTTCCTCTCTTGACTTGGATAGACATGAGGCCAGTTGTCTAGAAATCAAAGATTGGCAGTTCAATCCTCGGCCCTTGCAGAAAGTGTGTCAAGGTGTCCTTCAGCAAGACACTGAACGCCAAACTGCTGCATTGGAGTTGCGCTCGCTGCTTCTGTACAGTAGGATGGATTAAATGCAGAGAACCAATTCCACTGGCCTTGGTCGTGTGGCAATGAAACACTTTCACTGTCGATGTAATTATTAAACATAAAATGGGTGAGCATAGTGACAGACTTGAACAATTGTTGTCCCACATGTAAAATCTGCAAAATTGCTGAAAATAAGATACTGGTGACAGTACATAAACACATCATCACCAAAGCCAATATCATAAACTCTGAATAATGGCTGTCATGAATCAGCCTATGTTAGTGCTATGGAATGGAGTATTGGAATGCGGACAGCATTCTCCTTAAAACCAAAGTATGAGAAAATAACTTGAGGATTGCTCTAAAATATCAACAGCACTCTTCTCTCTCCCCATCCAATAGTAAAGGAATGTGGCAGCAGCTCCCCAACATCATATTTCTGGTTCCGTAAGGCCCTTGACATCACAGACTCCATTGATGAATCCGGCGAGTTCAACCCCATCATGACTGGCTGTTTGTTGGCTGCCTGGGCAATCATCTCTTTGGCCATGATCAAAGGCATCAAGTCTTCTGCAAGGGTGAGTTCTCTTATTCCTGAATTGAATCCCTGATATCATCTCAGAAATACACCAAAGACAAAAAAATAAACAATTTCAGTATGCCAGATACGTTTTTGGGGAAAAGCACTATACACGGTGTACCATATAAGTGTACAGACGGATTTATAATACTCACATGGAGATGCTAGTATCTGCTTACATGGAAGCACAGTTTAGCGAGATGCAACACAGTTCTCTCATTTCTTTTTCTGGATCCACAGGTGATGTATTTCTCCTCAGTGTTTCCCTACGTGGTGCTCCTTATATTCCTCATCAGGGGTCTGATGTTGGATGGTGCGGTGGAAGGAATCACTTACATGTTTTATCCCAAGGTGGGCACAATTTCACTTTCGATTTTACACATTTTTATATTCCAACACCGAAGAAATGAACTTGTTAACTAAGGTATAACTGAATAGATTAGAACGTATTAGTTTGAATAGGTCTGTGGAATCATGAAAATGACGTTTTGAGAAAGCAGTAAAATGGTAACGGAAGAACTTCCTAATATAATATGGTATAATATAACATAATATAATATAACATAATATAATATAAATTCTTGATATAATCATAACCTGTGAAGTAGTTTAGAATAAACATTACTGTGTGTTTCCTTGTCTCCTCCAGTTGGAAATTTGGGGTGAGGTGCAAGTGTGGCGTCAAGCTGCGACTCAAGTCTTTTTTGCTCTTGGATTGGGCTATGGTTCAGTTATTGCCTATTCCTCCTACAACCCGGTCAATAACAACTGTCACAGGGATGCTCTTACGGTTTCTGCCGTCAACTTCATGACATCTGTTCTCGCATCCCTGGTTGTGTTTGTCGTACTGGGTTTCCGGGCCAAAAACAATGTGATTAACTGTGTTGCTGAGTAAGTATTTGCGTGCATTAGGCCAACGTTTTGCAGTTTTAAATCTCATATCATTGATCTCAAACAAAACTGGATTTTAAGAATAACTTTGCCGAGTAACCTGTTCTTCACTGCCACACACTTCATGGATGAAGAGCAAACTCTTGGTAAATATTACCTTTTCAGTACATTCAAATATGTTCTCGTTTATCGATCATGTTTGTTCCAGAAATCTGGGCATACTAAGCGACATTGCTTCACATGGATCAAATCAGCATTGGTGGCCTTGGTTCAACATGACAGACCCCAGCTCAGTGACCATAACTGAGTACAGAGAGTGGTACAATCACTATGGGCCCATGGTGGGTGCAAACATCACTGACTGTAATCTTGAGGAGGAGATGAACAAGGTAAACTTTAGATGTTTAAATATTTTCAAACAAATATTAATATCAATTAAGCATATATAAACTAATCGCCGACAGACAAGGTCGCAAGTCCATGAATACCGAGATGGGATCCAGTGCTTAACCTGTGGCCCCATCCACATGGTTGGTAGTTGTGTCAGGAAGGGCATCCATTATAAATTTTGCTAAATCATTATGTGGATCAACAAGAGCATACTGGATCGGTTCAGGCCTGGGTTAACAATGACCACCATTGGTGCTGTGCCCTCACAGGGTACTGATGGCCACTTAAGAATTTACTGTGGTAACCCCTGGGAAATATGGAACAAGCCAGGATAGGTAGAAGATGCACTAAGGAATAATTGAAGACACTATTTTTCGTGTGCACTTTGTCTTAAAAAAGTTTCCACCTGTTTGTATTACCCCCCCCTTACCCCACCTTTGTCATTCCCAGGGTGTTGAAGGGACAGGGCTGGCATTCATAGCCTTCACTGAGGCTATGGCCCTCTTCCCAGCCAGCCCCTTCTGGTCCACACTCTTTTTCTTAATGTTGCTCAACCTGGGCCTCAGCACCATGTTTGGGACCATGCAAGGAATCCTCACACCTCTCATGGACAATTTTAGCTTTTTGGGACGCCACCGAACTCTGCTTACAGGTGAAACGGAAACAAAATGATGATGGAACTGAATTCAGTGCTAAACAAAGTAATTGATCGAGGTTGGACTGTTTACAAATGTTGCTCATAATTTACTAGGCTATGTATTTCAAAACAAGACTCTATCAATGAGTTACCAAAAAAACCTGATTCATCCTGGTTTGATAGTCACTGGAATATTTTTCGCAAAAACCACTTCATCTCTCTTGTGCATCATTCTAACAGTACAGTTTACTTAAAAAAAGATATTCAGAAGACTTATACAATGCCTTCAACTTGGACGCTTTGCCTATACTGTCCACCTCATCCTTGTTTTTCTTTTTTTTTTTGCAGTGTCAAGTTGTATTTTGGGGTTCTTGATTGGTCTGATATTCACCCAGCGCTCAGGCAACTATTTTGTGACCATGTTTGATGACTACTCTGCAACTCTACCACTAATCATCGTAGTAGTGTTTGAAACACTGAGTGTGGCGTGGGTTTATGGAGCTGATCGGTAAGAGGAGCTACAAATTCCTCATGTTTTGATATATTATAGTGTGAAAAAATCCTGTATTCGCCGATCCTGTCTCAGAATGTCATCTAATACACACAAATGTAAATGTTAACCTACTGTTGAGTGTCATCTTTGACTGGCATATAAAAGATGCATCTCTCATATTTTCAATCACCCTCAGCTTCTTGGATGACATTGAAGTCATGCTCAAATGGCGCCCTCCGGTGATCTACAAGTATCTGTGGAAATATGTGTGCTTGCTGTCAATGCTTGGCCTGCTGGCTGCCAGCTTGCTTCGTATGGTCTTCAAAGCACCTACATACACTGCCTGGAATCAGAACAAAGTAAGATATTTGATGTTTACTCTTTATCCTGTCTGGTGGAATAGTTGAATGTAATGTAAGTCTTTAGTATTTCATGGAACTTTTCAGAAAAACGCTTGAAAAAGAACCAAAAAAATGGAATAGAGTTGTAGCCTGATGAGTGATCAGAAAGAGGTGTGGTTCAAGAAAGATGTCTCGATATATATGTCCACTGTCTTGTCTTTCTCCTCTCCAGGCATCCGAAATGACTCTGGAGTATCCTTCTTGGTCTCTGGTTACCATTGGCATGCTTATCCTCTTGGCCACCCTGCCTGTACCCATTGGGTACATTTATTCCATGATGAAAAAACGAGATTTTCCCAGCATGGGCCCTGAAGAGGGAGGTGGTGAGGAGATGCATCGTGAGAGGTACACTAAGTGTGGCTCCTCTGAGCAGCTGGACTATAGCTCCCTCCGCACACCCCCTGAGGAGGAAGACAGTCGTCCTAGAGCTGCCTTCCTGGCACTGGGGAGCGACCACTACCGGCTCCTCCCCCAGCAGGAGGACCTGGAGGAGGAAGACACGGGTGTCTGAGCAGAGGAGTGGTAGAAAAGCTGTTTTTGATAAGAGGGAGTAGTTATTAAGATATAGAGCCTTGATTGTGTGAGGAGAGAGAGAGAGAGAGCGAGAGAGAGAGAGAGAGAGAGAGAGAGAGAGCCATGTGGAAAGAGATTTAAAGTGTAGGGGAGGAGAGATGTGAAGGCAATCCATCTTAATCTTAGAAAAAAAACCATTTGTTTGGGAAGAAGCCTTTTATCACTTTATCAGTCAAAATCTCTTTAGTGATGATTTTAGCTGGACTGGCCAAACTTAATCTAGACTGATCATATTGATCACTGATCATAGAAGCATTACAGACAGCCAAGTGAAATGGGCTTATAATTGTTAAGCAACTGAAACAAGTGCCTTCTAACTCTACACCCATTTAAAAATGTAGGATTCATGTGCATCAGCAAAAATTCCACACCTGTCTCAAAGATGAGAAATACCTCTTATATAATTTACAAATGTGAAATGGTCATCTTGGTATAACTTTATACCCGACTTCACAGTTAAAGTTGTCAGGGTCAAAGTTAAAATTATAGCTATATGAACACTTCATCTGTGTGTGTGTGTGTGTGTGTGTGTGTGTGTGTGTGTGTGTCTGCGCGTGTGCATGCATGTGTGTGTGTGTGAGAAAGAGAGACAGAAGAAGATAAAGAAATTAAGAAAGAGCATCAAGCATTTGCAGCATGACTTTGCCTACCTCTGATCAAGAAGAACACAGGAGCCAGGACATGGAGAAGAGGACAAGAAAGGTGACTATGCACAACATATAAGATGTATATTTCATATGTGCCGTTATGGTATGGATGGATTATAACCAGCTAGAATCGCAAATAGGTATGAGAGAAGTGGGGGGGGTCCTAGTCAAATTTTGAGCTTTCTTATGAAAAAGAAAAACACATTTTGTTATAATATGACATGTAGTATTTTTAATCGTTACTGTACATATAACTGGTTCTTGAAAATATTGCCTGAGTATGAACATTGTATATCTGTAAGTCATTAGTATAAGTTGGTTTAAGTTCTTCTGTAAGTTGATAAAAAAACAGATTTAATATTACCAGAGATGCCCAAAACATAGGACTGTTCACATCTGCCAACAGCTACCTATGGTAGCTTTATACAGCTAGACTTCTTGATTCCAGTAGATCGTTATCAAAGTAAAATGTAATTCTCATTATTATTATGATTATTAATCATAATAATTGATAATGATGTGTAAAATAATGAAAATTAGATAATTATAAATTCAGCTCCTTCATATCGTGTGACAAGATGCAAATGTAATCATTAATTCATTTTAAAGCTAATCTTAAACTTATAAACAGCAGGTTATCCATATTACCAGCGAAGGTCTTGTTTGTTTTCTTAACTATATACCTCTTGTATCCTTTAGCCACACCAAAGGTCTTTACACTAGCTAGCTCAGCCAAAGCTCCAATGTAAAGCATGCACCCGTGAACAGGTTGTCTTACTCTGTCACTCTGCTGTACACTTGCAGCCATCGAAGACAATTGTATTGTATCTGTGCTTAGCAAGGACAGCGCTTTCTTTTCAAAACAACCAGTTGTCATAGCTATGAATGTAAATAGTAGCACCTACTCTGGGACAGGATCTGATGCCTGAAGTCACTAACAATCAGGAATCGATGGCTTCGCTCAAATCTTGGCAGCTTGTCTGTATTTATACTCACAAAATTGCTAGTATCAAAATGGAAACTGTTCTCAATGAAAATGATGGCAGACAGCTCAGAACAAGATGTCATTCGCTGCTGCGTTTTACGATCAATACCAGGAACTGGTTTGCACAAAATCTATTTTGATTCGATTGTTTTTGTGAACTGGGAATATTTTCATGTATGCTTCGCCTTATATGTATTCACATTTTTTGTGTTTATCCTAAGTATGTATGTATGCAAGCAGATAGTCATCATCATGTCTCTGAAGATATTTTGATCAAACCAAATCATCATTGTTATTTAGAGATTGAGAGATGTTGCAATAACAGTTCTGCTTTTTTTAGTGTGATAACATTTGTTTGCTGTATTTTTATATATACACTGCAAACGATTTCACATTTGGCCCAAGTAGTCAGTTTAACTCTATTATTCTTTGATGGTATGGTCATAACTAAATGATGAATTACGGGCCCGCGGGTGCAGTTACCCCAAAATTGTAAAAATATTCTTTGCAAGTTTAGCTACTATTATAATTTTAAATGAAATGGCTCTGCAATGTATTTTAGCAAACACACTGTAAATAAAGATGATCTGATATTGGTCATGAAATGTTAATCCTGCAATCAACATGTATAGATTCAATAATCATTGGATTTTAGGCAAGCCTCAAAATAAGTTCAAGCTCTCCTTGGCAATTCAAGTCAAGTCAGTTTTATTTGTATGCAAGCTCAGTTGCATAAAGATATACCCACCCATGGGTATTGAGTAGCAGGCAAAGATAAAGTCAGTCTAGTCAAAGCAAACTGGTAGCAACACAAAACTGGCTGAAAGATATACTGAACAGTAAAAAACAGCAAGGCCCAGTCCAGGTGATGGTATACCAACCAGGTAAGTAAAGTGTATTCATACAGCACTTTTAAAATACATGGTTACAAAGTGCTTTTCATATAATAATGAAAAACAAGAGTAAATGAAATTAAAATTAACCATGAAAAAGAAACAGACTAAGTGAAAACCAACAACAACCGTCCACCTTTAATCACCAATCTGTGCTTGTGCTTGCCGCTCGGGTACCACTCCCTGACAGTTCTTGAGAACGGGATAAATGTGTACCAGAGTCGTTTTAATGTGCTAAAATTATAATTACTGGATCTTAGTTTATCCTCCAGCATTTGAGTGGTCGCTTGACTGGAGAAGCGCTGTATAAGAACAAGACCATTTACCATTCATTCAGTCCTTCCCGAGTCCTGTGGTCCTGGAGAGGTGGTAGCCACGTCCCTCTCCAGTAGATGGCGCTGCAACCGAAACATGCGAATCCGCTCCTTGGCAGAGGAAGGCGACTTTGGGAGCGCTCGCTGAACGGTGCGGAGTTGTGAGAGAAGTCGACGTGATCCTAATTGAAATGCCTGTAGTGTCTGGCTCCATGTGAGATGTGATCTATCAGCTAGATATTGGACCACCGTGGAAATCACACTTCTCACAGCTGTTTCAAATGCAATGCAACTGCGTTGAGTTTGGTTCCTCTGAAAACATCGTTGACGACTTTTCCAGGAGTTCCTACCGCCACTATTGCCCCACATGTAGACGAGGATGCACTGAGTACAACACATGACATACCCCGACGTAGTCCCCCTCCAGGTGGTGATGGAAACGAAGTAGGTGAGTGTTCATGTCGCTGGGAGAGAACCCAGGTCCCCCGGGTGCCAAATGTAATTGATGAAACCCCCCAACCCTCCCTTCCATGACTTGTTGGTACTGTTCAATTTACGGAACTCTATTTGTACACGTCACGACCAGTCCCCACGTTGTGGGGACGGGCACGGCTCAGTCTAGATGAGCCTAATTTAAATGTAGGTTTTATGCCAACACCGAACAGACAAATACAATATGAGCTATTCATGCTGAGCGCCAAAGGGCAGTACTTGTGTTTGACACTTACAGGACTTGAAGTTAAGAATCTAAACTAGTGACGTCTCAACTTGTCCTTGGGTGGCTCCGTGTCGAAGGTTGATACCACTGAGGGAGGAGTATTCCTCCTCCTGCTCCTGCTTTTCCCAATAGTCATCTTGAGACGTTCATTACAGCGGGCCGCTGTATGGCGTGGAGTGCTGTATGAGCTGTTTGTCGACCAGAATGACCCGTGTCATGTCTACTTTAAACCACCTAATACATTCAGTCTAATCCACCTCTGTCATGCTTAAATTGTCTCATTTTTGTTCTCCTCGACGAAAATAAAGCTCTATCGAAGAGAAGCTTTATCGATGTAGTAGTTGTAGATACGGCGTAATTTGTCATGTACGTCTAACCCGAGCTGTCAGGGTTCACCTGACTAACCCTGATCCATAGCTGAAGTTCAATGTAGACATCAGCAAGCGTAAACCACGTGGTATCCCCACGGTGCTACTTTACGAGAAGAAGATGGTGCCTCACTTCTTTTTTTATTATTACCACCATAATATAAATTCATCACCTAGCAACGAAACTTTCCCACTAATATCCCAGACCCTCATCAATAAAGGGTTTTTTATAACCGTTTTGATTCAAACTATGTGGAAGCCAGAATGCTCCTACCGCCTGTCTGGTAAATGTGAGTATAATCGCAGCTTGGGTTAGAGTGGAAGGTGGGACGGATAAAGAGGGGATGGGTTGAGAGGGATGGCGTGTGTGTGTGTGTGTGTGTGTGTGTGGGGGGGGGG